>SJYC01022178.1:0-38693 GCA_006408675.1 Madoqua kirkii | reverse complement strand
AACCTAGAAGGGTGGGATGGGGTGGGAGATGGGAGGGAGACTCAAGAGGGAGGGGACATACGTGTACCTGTGTTTGATTCATGCTGATGTATGGCAGAAACCAGCACAATATTGTAAACAATTATCCTCCAATAGGAAGAAAAAAAAGCAAACTAATTTAGGAATGCAGATATGGATGATAAACTATGAAGAAAAGTAAGAGTTTTTTTGTTTTTTTTTTTTTTAAGTAAAATCTGTGGTTATATCTAGGGCTGAGAGAGGAGGTGGTGATCAGGAAGGGCACATGTAAGTTTCTGGGGTGCTGAGTGATGCTTTATTTCCTTCCCTTGGTGGTAGTTATGTGGGTTTTCCTCAAATAATTAATCTTAGTTTGTGTATCTACGTTTTATGGACTTCCCAGTTGGCAGAGTGGTAATGAATCTGCCTACTAGTGCCAGAGCCTCCAAAGACGTGATTTTGATCCCTAGGTGGGGAAGATCCCCTGGAGTAGGAAATGGCAACCCACTCCAGTATTCTTGCCTGGAAAATTCCAGGAGGAGCCTGGTGGGCTACTGTCCATGGTGTACAAAGAATCTTACTATGTAAGATTGTATTGGTTAGCTCTTGCTGCAATCGTGGTGTATAACAAATCACCCCAACATTCAGTGGCTGAAGACCACAGTCTAATCTCACAGCCCTGGGTCCTGCAGGATCGGTGGCTCTGATGCATCGGCTCTGATGCATGGAGCCCCTCTGCTTCTGGCTATAGGTCTGCACGTTGGCGGGGGCAGCTTCACTCTGTGCATGTTCATTGCAGGCCCAGACTCAGGAGGCAGGGGAGGCTCATTTCACAGCAACGCCAGAGACTCAACTAAGACACAGTGCCACTTCTACCCTACTGGCCAAGGAAGTCAAATGGGCAAGGCCAAAATCAAGGGGTTGGGTGAAGCCCACGGTGAGGCAGAAGGTGAAGGACTGGAGCCAGTAATGTAAGTGTGTGTGTGTGTTAGTCGCTCAGTGTGTCCGACTCTTCACGACCCCACAGACTCCAGCCCACCAGGCTCCTCGGCCCGTGGGATTCTCCAGGCAAGAATACTGGAGTGGGTTCCCAGTTCCTTCTCCAAATGCAAGTTTATCTCTCCTATAAAAGCATTAGTTAGGAACTTCCTTAATCGTCCAGTGGCTAAGAAGACTCTGCACTCCCAATGCAGGGGGTCCTGGGTTTGGTCGGGGAACTAGATCCCACATGCTCTAAGAGTTTGCATACAGCAACTAGGAGTCCACATGCCGCAGCAAAGACAGAAGATCTCTTGGGCTGCAACCAAGGCCCAGCACAGCCAAATAAATAAATATTTAAAAAACAAATAAAAGCATTAGTTTGGAGAGAAGTTGAGGCTACTTTGGGGCACCCAGTTAGAAGTTCTAATCACGAGCTCAGAAAGCTCTCAGATTTGGACTAAGACTTGACTCATCTGCATTTAGATAGCAACCTCTGCCCCACCAGTGACTGTGTTGCCTGGGGACAGTTCCCAGGGTGAAGCAAGAACATCATGTGAGCAGGGCTCAAGGTAATCCAGTATGGGGTTATGCATGTATAAAATATACAGGGAGCAGCAGAGGGGCAGGAGGAGGAAGCTGAGAAGGGAGAGATTTGAAATTGAACAAAGCAAATGGCACTGACTGTGTCAAGCATGTAACAATGTGCTGGGGTTCTGCTCTTAGAGGATCACGTTAGAGAAAGGAATTTGGTGGCCCTGTAGAGAGCTATCTGCAGTGGACTGAGGCAACCGGAGAGGAAACAGGGCTGTTCCTTCAACCAGTGTGGGTTAACTAATGTGGCTACTGAGCGGCAGTTCTCAACCTTCTCCCCACTCTACCCTACAATGGTCCTTGCCCTGTTGGCTCAGACAGTAAAGAATCTGCCTGCAGTGCACGAGGCCTTGTGTTGGGAAGATCCCTTCGAGAAGGGAACCGTAACCCACTCCAGTATTCTCTCCCTGGAGAATCCTGGGCTACAGTCCATGGGAGTGGCAAAGAGTAGGACAAAGAGCGACTAACATACCCTGTAAGGTTCAGAGAACCGTGCTCTGCAAAGGACATTCAGGGACAGCCTCTAGGGGACTGACAAATTTTACCATGAGTGGAGCAAATACATTTTCAGTATTTGCTTAAAGCCTTCCAGCTCCTCCACAACACCTCCTACGCTAAACTAGTACTTTCTACCGTCATCAGTAGCTCATACCCCGGGGGACTTCCAATGGTCCTCACCTTCCGCCAAACCTGTTTTAAGAAACATTGCTATAAAAAAAAGACAGAGGGATGATGACTAAGAAAAGATGCTGCACCCAGAGAGGATATCACATGACTGATAAATAGAAGAGCTTGAGTTTCTGCCCTGCCCAAAGGTGACTCCACAGTCAGTGTCCTTGCAGAATTTATTATCTATAGGGGAAGTGACCTGTGAATGCCCCACAGCAATCCAGCAGGGCCCCAGGAGGGCTGAGTACCCTCCCCTACTATTTGCAGGGCTGGCATTGAGGAAGGAGCAAGAGGGGGCAGTTTACAAAAGAGGAAGCCTTCAGGGAGCGGGCTGAGGTGGAGGACGGATGGGGAAGGGTGGGGAGCAGAGGAGCATGTGGAGTTAGTGTAGGCAGGCAGGGCGTGGGGGAGAAGGCAGCAGATGGGGCTGGAAATGAAATCTAGGGCTCTATACGAGCATTTCCAAATGCAAGGGGTATTCAGGCTTACACTCTGCAGGCAATGGGGAGCCACCGTGGGTTTCTGAGGAGGGGAGTGGCATGATCAAATTCACGTCTTACTGGTAGCACTGGGAAGAATGAATCTACTGTCCGGAAACAGAGATTACAGGGGGCTATTGCAAGGGAGACAGAAAGAAAGTAAATGTCTGGGCACGAAATATGACTCAGGAATCTTTCAAGGGAGCCTCTCCTGTCCTCTTTGGCATGGTGCTGGACTGGCCTTCCCCTGGAGGGTAGTGGGTTTGGCTAACATAAAATCTTCCTCTTCCTGGGTCTCCCATGACATTAAGAAGACTGGTCACAGGACTTCCTTGGGGGTCCGGTGGTTAAGAATCCACCTTGTAAGGCAGGGGATATAGGTTTGACCCCAGGTTGGAGAATTAAGGTGCTTTGGGGCAACTAAGCTTGCGTGCCACAACTACTGAGCCCACACGCCACCACTAAGACCCAACACAGCCAAATACATAGAACAAATGGATGGATTTTAAAGAAAAAAAAAAAGATGGCCGGTCAGGGCTGAGAGCCGGTATGACCAAAGAGGATGGAAGCCCATGTTCTAAAGGAGCAGAAACCTGCCTTCCTGACGTGACTCACTTTTACTGAGAGGAGTCACCCCAATAGGCCCCTTTCTCCAGAACAGGGATGGTTTAGAATGTCTGTCTAGGTGACCCAGTTATAAACCTTCAGGATGAACCACAACCTCTGACACTGGGGAAAGTGAAAGTCACTCAGTTGTGTCTGACTCTTTGCAACCCCCATGGACTGTATAGTCCATGGAATTCTTCAGGCCAGAATACTGGAGTGGGTAGCCTTTCCCTTCTCCAGGGAAATCTTCCCAACCCAGGGATCGAACCCAGGTCTCCCACATTGCAAGCGGACTCTTTACCAGCTGAGCCACAGTGTCAAGAGAAGGCTTGACACTGGGGGGTCCCATTCAAATAACACCTCCTAGCTCAGCTTTTGCTTTTGTTTTACCAAAAAATACTAAAAATATCAAACCATGCATCTTGATTGGGAGTTCCAGTAAAATGGGTTTCCTATTTGTATTAATTTAAAAAATGTGGCTGCGTGGTGGCCAAACTAGAGCCTCTTGCTTTAATAATAAGTCCGGGCTCTGGTGGAGTTTGGAGTCTGCAGCACTCATGAGTGGCGCTGGAGTCCTAACTCGCTGGGATACCCAGGCAAGTGACTTTCCCTCTCTGTGCCTCCGTTTCCAAATCTAAAACATGTCAGTGATGATGGAACCTAACTCACAGGTTGCTGGGAAGATTAAATGAGTTAATGTAAGTGAAGTGTTTAGAAGAGTGTCTGGCACACAGAGAGTGCCCCAAAGTATTAGTTATCAAGTATGAAACTGAAAGTGTTAGTTGCTCAGTCGTGTCCGATTCTTTTCGACCCCATGAATTGTAGCCCCTCAGGCTCCTCTATCCATGGTATTCTCCAGGCAGGAATACTGGAGTGGGTAGCTGTTCCCTTCTCCAAGGGATCTTCCCCACCCAGGAATTGAACCTGTGTCTCCTGCATTGCAGGCAGATTCTTTATCGTCTGAGCCACTCTGTGGAGGCTGTAGATAATCCATGTGTCTATCATGGATGAACAAATAAACAAAATGTGATCCATACATACAATGGAACATTATTCAACCTGAAGTCAGTCCTGAAGGAAATCAACCCTGAATATTCATTGGAAAGACTGATGCTGAAGCTGAAGTTCCAATACTTTGGCCACCTGACTTGAAGAGCTGACTCATGGGAAAAGACTCTGATGCTGGGAAAGATTGAAGGCAGGAGGAGAAGAGGGCAGCAGAGCATAAGATGTTAGACAGTATCACCAATTCAACGGACATGAATATGAGCAAATTCCAGGAGACAGTGAAGGACAGGGAAGCCTGGTGTACTGCAGCCCATGGAGTCACAAAGAGTCGGACACAACTTGGTGACTGAACAGCAACAATTTATCCTTTAAAAGGATGGAAATTCTGACACACGCAGCAGTGGGGATGAACCTAAAAGAGATGCCAAGTGAAATAAGCTGGTCACCAAAGGGCCAATACGGTGTGAGCCCATTTAGGTATGGTACGTAGAGTGGTCGGATTCATAGAGACAGAAAGAATAGTGCTTGTCAAGGACTGGGGAGGAGGGGGAATGGAGACTTGTTTAATGTTGGGGGAGAGTTTCAGTTTGGGAAGACGGAAAAACCTCTGAGATGGACCGTGGTGACAGTTTCATAACAGTGTGAAGGTTCTTTATGCTGCAGAACAGCATACTTAATTAAAGATAATAAAAATAATAAATTTTATGTTATGCCTATTTCACAACTTTATGAAAATAAGAATATATATGAACTATTGTTATCTCTAGTCTCAGAAACAGACGTGGCGATTCCTGTCTGCTCTGTGACTGGCAGACAGGGCTCAAATTTTTCTCCCCCAAAACCCCCTCAGTTATAGTAAGTTCTCTTCCCCTTTAAGATCTCTGTCATAGGCTAGGTAGGAGAGCTATAGGCTTCCCTGGTGGCTCAGATCATAAAGAATCTGCCTGCAACGTGGGAGACCTGGGTTTGATCCCTGGGTTGGGAAGATCCCTTGCAGATGGAAATGGCAACCCACTCCAGTCTTCTGGCCTGGAGAATCCCATGGACAGAGGAGCCTGGCGGGCTACAGTCCATGGAGTCACAGAGTCAGACACGACTGAGGGACTAAGTACAGGAGAACTATGGAACAAACAGCCTTGAGAGTGGAACCCAGGAAACCTGGAGGAGACAGAGAGCTGTAAGCAGAGGGGCCCCCAGATTCTTCTGGAACTCTGACCACAGCTCCTGGTTCTCACTATCCTGACCCCATCTGCTACTGCATCAGAAGACGAAGTATCCCCATGAACCTGATGCCGCTACAGAGCTACGGAAGAAGTGGGTCCTGGTGGCATCTCCTCCAATTAGCGCCAAAAGAATGGCAGATCTGGGAGGAGCGAGGCCACGGCTCAGGTGACTGTCGAGTTTGAAGGCTCCTGGATCCCATGTGTACCCTCAGCAAAGCTGTTTTCCCCTGGGACCCCGGGAGGTGAGGGCCAGAACATCTGTGCCTTGGATGTCTGATTTTCACTTATGATGTGGTCCGGGGCAAGGGCATCTTTCCTGAATATGACCCCTAAGCAGGACTTAAAAGCAAGCTGCATGCTCTGAAAGATACAGCAAACTACTGAATGTGACAAAAAAGAAGTAAACTCACAGATACAGAGAACAAAGTGCTGGACGGAAGGGACAATCCAGGGGATCAGAGGTACAGACTATTAGGTATGAAATAAGCTTTGAGGATATATTGTACAACACAGGAAACACAGTCAATATTCTAACTGTAAATGGAGTATAACCTTGAAGAATTGAGTCACTATATTGTACATCTGTAACTTAGATAATATTGTACAGCAACTATGCTTCAGGAAAAAAAAAAAAACAACAGGTGCATGCGGGGACCACTTGGGGAGCTTAACCAGTACTGATTCCCATGCTCAAATCCCAAAAGCTCTGATTTCACTGGAAAGGTGCAACCCAGGCGTTGCGCTTAGTCACTCAGTCGTGTCTGACTCTTTGCCACCTCATGGACTATAGCCCACCAGGCTCCTCTGTCCATGGGATTTTATAGGCAAGGATACTGCAGTGGGTAACCATTCCCTTCTCCAGGGGATCTTCCCAACTCAGGGATCGAACCCGAGTCTCTTGCATCTCCTATTTGGCAGGCAGATTCTTTACCATTAGCACCACCTGAGAAGCCCAACCCAGGCACTGGGATTTTTAAAAACTCTCCAGGTGATTCTAAGATGCAACTAAGGTTGAATATTCTCCAGTTCAAACAGTAAGACTATGATCTCAGTGAATGAGCAAGGAGCTGAAGCAGCAGCACATAAAAAAAAAAAATCCAGGGAAACTCAGATACCACTGAGTGAAGGTTTCACGAGGGAGGACCATGGATGGGCAATATTCCACTACTTCTCTTTTAAAGACATTTTATTTTTTTTTATTTGGCTGTGCCAGGTTTTAGCTGAGGGATCTTCTGTCTTCGTTGCAGCATGCAGGATCTTTAGTCAGGGCATGCAGGCTCTTATTTGTGGCATGTGGGATCTAGTTTCCTGACCAGGGATTGAACCCAGGCCCCATGCATTGGGACCATGGAGTCTTAGCCACTGGACTTCCTGCGAAGTCCTTCCTATTCCGCTGTTTCAGGTTGTCAGAAGCCATTAACCTGAAGCTGGTTTGGTCTGTGCACACGTAGCAACATGAAGACCTTGCTTTCTGCACGAAAACATCGTTTTGTAAAATGTAAATTAATTCCCCCAAATGGCCACTTTTCTGCCAGTCATGGTGTCTGGGCTTTTCTCTTTGGCATGTACTGTAACTGCTGAGAGAGGTGTGGTCAAAACACACCCACGTCCTGTGGGTATCTGCTGAGGTCAGCTTTCTTGATGTCATAACAGAACTGTCTGATGAATTTCTTCATGGGGTGAAGTCTGCTGTCTCTTCTGTTTTGAAATCCACAAGTGGCAAGACTCTGACTCACTCCCCTTAGCCTGCAGAGTTCTACCGCTTCCTGGGTCACAGACCCTGCGGCCGAGGGAGTTCCTGGAACGGGTGAAAACTATCGGGTTTAACTGCAAAGGCCTCGAGTTCAAGTTCAGCTCTCCCACCACCGGCAGGGGAGGTGTGGGGACTTTATGTGGACAACTGCGTGACATTTCTGGGCTTCGAGATGTTTTTAGGGAAGGAGAGGTATAAATATAAAATGTGATGAACCCTCATTCAGACCTTTAAGGGGAGAATGGGAAGGTTTCTCTCAGTTTGTGGGTGACTCTGACACCAACTAGCTTTTGTTCAATCATTCAAGAGATACTCGCTTGGACTTTCCTCGTGGCCCGGTGGCCAAGACTCTGAGCTCCCAATGTAGGAGTCTGATCCCTGTTTGGGGAATTGTATCCTACATGCCTCACGTAAAGATCCTGTGTGGCACAGCCAAATAAATAAGTTAAAAAAAATGCTTTTACAAAAGACTTATTCGCTGCCAGAAACTGTTCTAGGCTCCTAAAAAGAATGGTTGGTGGGAGGAACCTTTATTTTTTAGAACAAATAAACATTTACAACAAAATGGAGAGGAAGGCGCAGAGATTTCCATGCATTCCCTTCCCTTCAACATGCATTGCTCTCCCTGTTGTCAACATCACTCACCAGAATAGTACATTTCTTACAAAGATGAACCTCCACTGACACATAATCCCCCAGAGTCCATAGTTTACCTCGGGATTCACTCTTGCTGTTACATATTCTATGGGATTAGACAAATGTACAATGACATGCATCCGTCATTACAGCATCACACAGAGTGTCTTCGCTATTCTAAAATTTCTCTGCGCTCTGTATTCATTTCCATTCTACTCTCCCAACCCTAGGCAATCACTGATCTTTTTATTGTCTCCATAGTTTTGCCTTTTCCAGAATGTCATAAAGTTGGAATCACACAGTACGTAGCCTTTTCATATCGGCTTCTTTCACTTAGTAATATGTGTTTAAGTTGCTTCCATGTCTTGTCATGGCTTGATACTCGTTCTTTTTTAATATAAATAATATTCTGTTGTCTGGAATATAGTTTCTTTGTGCACCTACTGAAAGATATCTTGTTGATTTCAAGTTCTGGCAATTATGAATAAAGCTGCTATAAACACCTTGTGCAGGTTTTTGCATGAACATGTTATCAATCTCTGGGATAAATACCAAGGAGCAGATTGCTGGATCTTACGGTAAAAGTATGTTAATTGTGTTTAGTTCAGTTCAGTCACTCAGTCGTGTCTGACTCTTTGCAGCTCCATGGACTGCAGCACCCCAGGCTTCCCTGTCCATCACCAACTCCCAGAGCTTGCTCAAACTCATGTCCATCAAGTCGGTGATGCCATCCAACAATCTCATCCTCTGTCGTCCCCTTCTCCTCCTGCCTTCAACCTTTCCCAGCATCAGGGTCTTTTCCAATGAGTCAGTTCTCCTCAGGTGGGCAAAGTATTGGAGTTGCAGCTTCAGCATCAGTCCTTCTAATGAATATTCAGGACTGATTTCCTTTAGGATGGACTGGTTGCATCTTCTTGCAGTCCAAGGGACTCTCAAGAGTCTTCTCCAACACCACAGGTCAAAATCATCAATTCTTCGGTGCTCAACTTTCTTTATAGTCCAACTCTCACATCCATGCATGACTACTGGAAAAACCATAGCTTTGACTAGATGGACTTCTGTTGGCAAAGTAATGTCTCTCCCCTTCAATGTGCTGTCTAGGTTGGTCATAGCTTTTCTTCCAAGGAGCAAGCGTCTTTTCATTTCATGGCTGAAGTCACCATCTGCAGTGATTTTGGAGCCTCCCAAAATAAAGTCTGTCACTATTTACATTGTTTCCCCATCTATTTGCCATGAAGTGAAGGGACCAGATGCCATGATCTTCATTTTCTGAATGTTGAATTTTAAGCCAGCTTTTGTACTCTCCTCTTTGGAGGCTCTTTAGTTCTTCTTCGTTTTCTGCAATAAGGGTGATGTCATCTGCATATCTGAGGTTATTGATGTTTCTCCTAGCAATCTTGATTCCAGTTTGTGCTTCATCCAGCCCCACATTTGCATTATATACTCTGCATATAAGTTAAATAAGCTGGGTGACAATATACAGCCTTGACGTATTCCATTCCCAATTTAGAACCAGTCTGTGGTTCCATGGCTGGTTCTAACTGTTGCTTCTTGACCTGCACACAGATTTCTCAGGAAAAAGGTAAGGTAGTCTGGTATTCCCATCTCTTGAAGAGTTTTCCATTGTTTGTTTTGATCCACACAGTCAAAGACTTTGGTGTAATCAATAAAGCAGAAGTAGATGTTTTTCTGGTACTTTCCTGCTTTCTCGATGATCCAATGGATGTTGGCAATTTGATCTCTGGTTCCTCTGCCTCTTCTAAATCCAGCTTGAACATCTGGAAGCTCACGGTTCACGTACTGTTGAAGCCTGGCTGGGAGAATTTTCAGCATTACTTTGCTGGTGTGTGAGATGAGTACAATTGTGTGGTATTTTGAAAACTCTTTGGCATTGCCTTTCTTTGGGATTAGAATGAAAATTGACCTTTTCCAGTCCTGTGGCCACTGCAGAGTTTTCCAAATTTGCTGGCATGTTGACTACAGCACTTTCGCAGCATCATCTTTTAGGATTTGAAATAGCTCAACTGGAATTCCATTACCTCCACTAGCTTTGGTCATAGTGATGCTTCCTAAGGCCCATGTGACTTCACATTCCAGGATGTCTGGCTCTAGGTGAGTGATCACATCATCGTGATTATCTGGGTCATGAAGATCTTTTTTGTACAGTTCTGTGTATTCTTGCCACCTCTTCTTAACAGCTTCTGTTTCTGTTAGGTCTATATAATTTCTGTCCTTTATTGAGCCCATCTTTACATGAAATGTTCCCTTAGTATCTCTGATGTTCTTGAAGAGATCTCTAGTCTTTCCCATTCTGTTGTTTTCCTCTATTTCTTTGCATTGATCACTGAGGAAGGCTTTCTTATTTCTCCTTGCTATTCTTTGGAACTCTGCATTCAAATGGAATTTCTTTCTTTTTCTTTGTTGCCTTTTGCTTCTCTTCTTTTCTCAGCTATTTCTCAGCTATTTGTTAATTGTGTTTAAAACTGCCAAACTGTCTTCCAAAATGGTTGCGCCATTTTGCATTCCCACTGGTAATTAATGAGAGCTTCTATTGCCCCACATCTTCACCAGCATTTGATGTTGTCAGTGTTCTGGATTTTGTCCATTCTGTTAGGTTTGTAGTAGTATCTTATTTTGTTTTAATTTGCATTTCCCTGATGACATATGATGTGCAGTTTTTGGTATGCTAATTTGTCATCTGTATATTTTCTTTGGTGAGATGCCTGTTAAGGTCTTAGCCTATTTTTTAAATAAGTTTTTGTTTTCTTACGGTGGCATTTTAAAGGTTCTTTGCGGATTTTGGATAATAGTCCTTTTTTAAGAAGATTTTTTTGATGTGAATCATTTTAAAATTCTTTATTGAATTTGTTACAATATTGCCTTTGTTTCACGTTGCGGTTTTTTTGGCCTTGAGGCATGTAGTTCTTATCTCTCTGACCGGGGATCAAATGCTGGCCATGGCAGCAAGAGCATGGAGTCCTAACCACTAGACAGCCAGGGAATTTCTCTGGTTTTCTTGAGCTATAACTGACATATGGCATTGTATAAGTTTAAAGGCATTTAAGCTGACATTTGATGTATAGCATTTAAAGTTTATAATGATTTTTTTAACTTACTATTCTTAATCATTTTATCATTTTTGTGCGTACAAGTTAGTGCTTTTAAGAACATTAACGTTGTTGTGCAATCACACCATTATCTCCAGAACTTTTTCATCTTCCTAAACTGATACTCTAACGATTAGATACTAACTGCCCCTTCTTCCCAGTCCCCAGCCCCTGGAAACCAGTATTCAACAATACTCTCTGTCTCTGTGGATTTGCCTGCTAGAGATCTCCTGTAAGTAGATCAGACAGTATTTGTCCTTTGTGCCCGGCTTGTTTTACTTAGCAAAATGTATTCAAAGTTCATGTGTGTGGTAGCATACAACATCATGATTTGACTTATGCCTATTGTTGAGCTATTCTTCTTAATTAACTAGTAATAGCGAACCCTTGGGGAGTGCTTACCACAGGCCAGTTTCTGTGCTAAACATGTGGTTTGCACTCCTGTTAAAAACAGTTGTATCCTTTTATCACCATGCCCATTCCCCTTACACAATCATCCTGACATGTTTTGTGTATGTCCCTGTTTGTGCTTTTGGGATTTCAGGTTGTTTTCTAGGCGTGTTTTTAAATTTATGCTGACGTCAAATCTGCTTGTGTAAATTAGGGTAGGTGTACCGTTTCTCCAAGCCTATGCTATTATGAGCCATCTGTGTTGCTTCTCGCTGCTGGAGAGGACTTAGAGAGTGTAGCCACTGAGTTTCACCTGTCCACTGCCACACGAAAGAGCCTTGGATTGAGGCCTGCCCCCGCCATCACCCCACCCACAGCCCTGCCCCCGCCATCAACCCTCTGCTATGATGGGCATCCTCGTGTGGGTGTCCTTAGGTCCCTGCATGAAAACTTCAGGGTATACCTATATGTAAATTTCCAGGAGTGGATTATTGATTATGTGGTATAGATACAGGCGGTCTGGCTGAGGAAGGCTACACCACCTACCCATGACCTCCAGTAATGTAGGAAGCGTATAGCCGCACATCCTAACCCACTTGGCATTCGTCAACTTTTTAATTTTTTGCCAAACAGGTGGCAAGTAGTATCTCATTGGTTTAATTTTCAATTACCTTGTAACCAGTGAACATCTCTCCGTAAATTTGTCCTTTCGGTTTCTTACTCTGAAAATGGCCTGTTC
The DNA here is from genome assembly GCA_006408675.1 of Madoqua kirkii. Taxonomy (NCBI): domain Eukaryota; kingdom Metazoa; phylum Chordata; class Mammalia; order Artiodactyla; family Bovidae; genus Madoqua; species Madoqua kirkii. The sequence continues at coordinate 26,514 of SJYC01022178.1, read as the reverse complement.
CTCTTCTTGGCCCATTTTCCCACTAGTTTCTTCTCTCGGTCTTATTGATATGCAGGAGGTCCTGTACTGTTCAGATACTAGTCATCTGGGGCTTGAGGTATTGCAGTATCTTTGCCCAATCTGTTATCTGGTCATTATCTTCTTTTTTGACTTTTTATTTTGTATTGGGGCACAGCAGATTTACAATGTTGTGATAGTTTCAGGTGAACAGCGAAGGGACTCAGCCATACACACACACGTATGTATGTGTGTGTGTGTTCTCCTCCTGGTCATTATCTTTGACCATTGTGTCCTTTGTTTTCCTGTAGTTGGAGGGATCATGTTAATCTTGAGCCTTAGGATTGTGCTTTTGGCATTTTTAAAGAAGTCCTTCACCTCTGGTCCATAAAGACACTGTTTACAGTTCTATTGCCAGCAGAGCTTGGATTTCACAGGTAGGGCCGCAGGTCTGCACACTAGCTCTGAAAGTGATGTTTATTGGGGATCCAGTTGTGTTTGTTTTTGTGTCTATATTCGCTGGATCTTTATAACAACTCACTGAGGGAGAGGAGGAAACTGGGGGCAAAGGTCAAAATGCTGGCAGGTGGCAAATTCCAAATCTGATTTTGTTTCTTCAAGTGTCAGGTGGCTGTACCGTATTAAAGATCTCTGGGGCTAGGGTGTAATGAAGTCTGGATTGGGAAGATCCCCTGGAGAAGGAAATGGCAAACCACTCCAGTATTCTTGCCTGGAGAATCCCATGGAGGGAGGAGCCTGGTAGGCTACAATCCATGGGTCGCAAAGAATCGGACATAACTGAGCTACTTAACTAACTATAGGTACATATAGATATACCATGAAGTCTCTCATTTGGGGCCCTAGAATTATTATTATTACCCACTTGAGGGACAGATGAGGTCCTCGGTTCCCTCTCTTGGACCTAGCTCGATCAGAAATGGCAGCAAGCCCTCATGAAGGACCACACTCAAACCCTCAGTTTCAATTGGAAGCCCCTTCCCGTCTCTCTGACCCCTGCACCGTGTAAGCCACACACGCCCACTCTAAACTAACCTCTCCTCCCTTAACCTAGGACCTTCTTCGACTTTCTGTCTTCATATTTTTTTCTTATGAACGCTGTTGCTAAATCACTTCAGTCATGTCCGACTCTGTGCGATCCCATAGATGGCAGCTCACCAGTCTCCCTCATCCCTGGGATTCTCCAGGCAAGAACACTGGAGTGGGTTGCCATTTCCTTCTCCAGTGCATGAAAGTGAAAAGTGAAAGTGAAGTTGCTCAGTCATGTCTGACTCTTAGCAGCCCCATGGACTAGCCTACCAGGCTCCTCCCTCCATGGAGTTCTCCAGGCAAAAATAGTGGAGTGGGTTGCCATTTCCTTCTCCACTTATGATTGCTAAGCAGTCATAATCACTGAGATGTAGAGAGTACTTTCCATGTGCCAGGCACTGTTCTAAGCACTTAACATGTAAACATTCATTTATTATTCAAAACAACCCTATGAGATAGGGATTGTCAATGTACCCATTTTACAGATCATAAAACTGAGGCCACAGTTCTCAGTGTGTAGCAAAGTGTGTAGCAAAGCAGGGATATGAACCCAGGCCACTAAGCATAGAGCCTGCATTCCAACCACTGTGTCACATGTCCCTTGTAAGATACCATACCCTCTTATCCAGATTGGGTAAAACTCTCAAAACTCTAAAATACAGGTAGCAGGACAAGGCTCTGACTTTATATTTTTAATTAAAAATATTTTCTGTACTTCTCTGGTGGTCCAGTGGTTAAGAATTTGCCTGCCAATGCAGAGGACACGGGTTCAATACCTAGTCCAGGACGATTCCACATGCTGTGGAGTAACTAAACTCATGCACCTTACCTACTGAAGCCTTCACTCTCCAAAGCTCCCCAACAAGAGAAGCCATTGCAATAAGAAGTCTACTCACTGCAACTGGAGAAAGCCCTCCCGAAGCAATGAAAACCCAAACACAGTCAAAAATAAATAAAATAAAATAAAAATTTTTATTGAAGTATAGTTGATTTGTAATGTGTTAATTTCTGGCATAGAGTGATTCACTTATATTAATACATACATATATGTATATGTATGTGATATATATATTCTTTTTCACGTTCTTTTGCATTATGGTTTATTACCAGACTATAGTTCCCTGTGCTATAGAGTAAGATCTTGTTGTTTATCCAGCCTATATATATAATAGTTTGCAACTGCTAACCCCAAACCCTCAGTCCTCCTTCCCCCACTCCCCTTCCCCTGGCAACCCCAAGTCTGACTTTTAGTTTGAGCATCCTTTTAACAAATCTGATTTTGTTTCTTCAAGTGTCAGGTGGCTGTACCGTATTAAAGATCTCTGGGGCTAGGGTGTAATGAAGTCTGGATTGGGAAGATCCCCTGGAGAAGGAAATGGCAAACCACTCCAGTATTCTTGCCTGGAGAATCCCATGGAGGGAGGAGCCTGGTAGGCTACAATCCATGGGTCGCAAAGAATCGGACATAACTGAGCTACTTAACTAACTATAGGTACATATAGATATACCATGAAGTCTCTCATTTGGGGCCCTAGAATTATTATTATTACCCACTTGAGGGACAGATGAGGTCCTCGGTTCCCTCTCTTGGACCTAGCTCGATCAGAAATGGCAGCAAGCCCTCATGAAGGACCACACTCAAACCCTCAGTTTCAATTGGAAGCCCCTTCCCGTCTCTCTGACCCCTGCACCGTGTAAGCCACACACGCCCACTCTAAACTAACCTCTCCTCCCTTAACCTAGGACCTTCTTCGACTTTCTGTCTTCATATTTTTTTCTTATGAACGCTGTTGCTAAATCACTTCAGTCATGTCCGACTCTGTGCGATCCCATAGATGGCAGCTCACCAGTCTCCCTCATCCCTGGGATTCTCCAGGCAAGAACACTGGAGTGGGTTGCCATTTCCTTCTCCAGTGCATGAAAGTGAAAAGTGAAAGTGAAGTTGCTCAGTCATGTCTGACTCTTAGCAGCCCCATGGACTAGCCTACCAGGCTCCTCCCTCCATGGAGTTCTCCAGGCAAAAATAGTGGAGTGGGTTGCCATTTCCTTCTCCACTTATGATTGCTAAGCAGTCATAATCACTGAGATGTAGAGAGTACTTTCCATGTGCCAGGCACTGTTCTAAGCACTTAACATGTAAACATTCATTTATTATTCAAAACAACCCTATGAGATAGGGATTGTCAATGTACCCATTTTACAGATCATAAAACTGAGGCCACAGTTCTCAGTGTGTAGCAAAGTGTGTAGCAAAGCAGGGATATGAACCCAGGCCACTAAGCATAGAGCCTGCATTCCAACCACTGTGTCACATGTCCCTTGTAAGATACCATACCCTCTTATCCAGATTGGGTAAAACTCTCAAAACTCTAAAATACAGGTAGCAGGACAAGGCTCTGACTTTATATTTTTAATTAAAAATATTTTCTGTACTTCTCTGGTGGTCCAGTGGTTAAGAATTTGCCTGCCAATGCAGAGGACACGGGTTCAATACCTAGTCCAGGACGATTCCACATGCTGTGGAGTAACTAAACTCATGCACCTTACCTACTGAAGCCTTCACTCTCCAAAGCTCCCCAACAAGAGAAGCCATTGCAATAAGAAGTCTACTCACTGCAACTGGAGAAAGCCCTCCCGAAGCAATGAAAACCCAAACACAGTCAAAAATAAATAAAATAAAATAAAAATTTTTATTGAAGTATAGTTGATTTGTAATGTGTTAATTTCTGGCATAGAGTGATTCACTTATATTAATACATACATATATGTATATGTATGTGATATATATATTCTTTTTCACGTTCTTTTGCATTATGGTTTATTACCAGACTATAGTTCCCTGTGCTATAGAGTAAGATCTTGTTGTTTATCCAGCCTATATATATAATAGTTTGCAACTGCTAACCCCAAACCCTCAGTCCTCCTTCCCCCACTCCCCTTCCCCCTGGCAACCCCAAGTCTGACTTTTAGTTTGAGCATCCTTTTAACAAATGCTGCCGTTTGACATTCTAGCATTCAGAACCTCCTGGATTTGTAGTCATCGCAGTGATGTAGTGGGGGTGAAAGACCCTGAATATCTTGATAAGAAAGCCCACCTGACTCGTTAGGGCTTTCTGCACAGCGAAAACGTTCTGTTAAGCAAACATTCAGCTAACTGAAGAGCTGCAGTTCCAGCCCAGCCACACAGCAGGGTGCTTATCTCTGTTTCTGGCAGAATCTCTGAGTCCCCTCTGTGTGACCAAATCCGTGGGCTGCAGTGTGAATGCTTCCAGGCCTGTGCTGGCTCTGTCCTGGCCTTTGTTCTCCCCTCCAGGCCCCATTGTTCTCAGATACTTGCTTTCTGCATTGTCATCTTGTTTTTACCCCGTCTTGGCTCTGCTCAACGTCGCCATGTTTTCCTCCATCCTTCACTCTTGCCTCCAGCTTTCATCTCTTCTCTCTGCCTCTTTCTGTCTCACGTTCAGAATGACATCTTATCTACTTGTCCTTTCGCCCTTCTTTCTTCTCTACTCTTTTGTCCTAAACCCACATTGGAGCTGGTTTGGGGCAGTCACTTTTTCCTGCCCTGTCCCCACCTCCCTCCTCCATACTGACTCTTGAGTCCCCCATTCTCCGAGCAAGCTCAGCCTTGCCAATGCAGCCCCCTTATTCTACCTTCTTAACGACAGTCCAGAGAACCGAGGGAGGAGGGCAGTCCCTCTGACTGTGCAGTAGTGGCTCCAAATCGTCTTTTGGTCAGATTTGAATGTAATCAATAAGATAGATCGGGCTGCTCCTTGCGATGGTTCTCATCAATTCTCTTCTGCAGAGAAGGTGACTGGTCATGAGTCCTTATGGTTGTCATTGCATTTCCAGGGAACAGTCTCCTTTACTCAGCTCTTCCAGTTAACCCCGTCACTTCAACCCCTCCTGGCTGACCCTTAGTTAGTCCTCCACCTGACGATGTCTCTGAGCACATTGAATTATGACTCCCACCTTATCGAGTGTGTCCTCCTTACCCTTTTTGTTCAGGGACCTGCTCTGACCACATGTTCTGGAATACTTGAAGTCCTGCATTGCCTCAACAGACTCACCAGTGAAGTTCCTTCAGGGGCATTGATATACCAGGCACGCTTGGGTTAATCTAGCACACACAGATTATTTCCCAACACAAGAGTTAACCCCGGGTTCTCCTGACCCCCTCCCAACTGTGAACACCTTTTGCTCTCAGCATTTCTTAGCTTAGCTCATTCTGTCCTTTTCCTCACAACACTCTCCTATGGCAACCCCCACAGCTGAGACTGCCTCCAGGGCTTTCCCAGCACAATCCTGAGCATCTTCTGGAATCTGACTTGAGTCCCTGAAGGTCCCTCCCCGCTCTCTCTTTTCTGAGACACCACAGCTGTTCCAGCAATACCAGGGCACTCACATCCTTACTGATAGTTGTTTTTCAGTTGCTAAGTTGTATTCGACTCTTTGAGATCCCATGGGCTGCAGCACACCAGGCTTCCCTGTCTTTCACTATCTCTTGGGTTTGTACAAACTCTTGTCCATTGAGTCAGTGATGCCATTCAACCACCTCATCCTCTGTCACCTTCTTCTCTTGCCCTCAATCTTTCCCGGCATCAGGGTCTTTTCCAGTGAATCAACTCTTCACATTAAGGGCCAAAGTATTGGAGCTTCAGCTATTGCTAGGAAATTTTTTTATATGCTTCTGTTTGTCTCTCTAGGAAGATATTTTGCACCTTCACAGCAAAGGATCACATTTTCATCATTTAGAGTCCAGATGGGCATAAGGGATACTTAACGAGTATCTGAATGAACAAACGTGGACTCTCAGATACCTCCCTCCAGCTATAGTCTCAGGCCACCTTGGTCTGTAGCTGTCCAGTACATGTCACAGTTTCCCCTACTAGACCATAATCTCTTAAGGTGATTGGAGTGGAGTCTCTGAAAAGACCTCACCCCATTCCCCCTCCCTACCCCACAGAATTTGGCATTGCTTAAGACTAAGCAATCGCCAAAACTTGTTGAATGGGCACAGAGGTCAGAAGACACAGTTCTCTGCCCAGGGCAGGAGGGGAACAAGGAAGTTCAGGGATCAGGGGGAGCGATCAGAAGCACTTGGGTGTCCATCAACTGGAAAATCCATCTGTTCATGTGCAAGACCCAGAAGGGAAGGCCTAGGCAGTTAATCCCCAGACCAGGAGTACCTAGTATCTTGGCCCTGGGGGGCCCAGGAGGAACCGAGTATTTGAGGCCCTGGGAGTGTTAATGCCGACCACGCAGGTGAGGGCTCTTGGCTCCATGAAGCTTTGGCCTCCCTGCTTTCCTGCTGAAGTTAGATAGTGCTGAGTGGACTCTAGGGAAATCCAGGACTGGGGATTCAGGAACCTGGGGAGGCCAGCTGTGCCATCCTGAGCGGGACGGGGGTGGGGAGGCGCACTGCCCTTTCCGGACCTTTTGTTCCTGCTTTGAGAAAGTGTATCACCACCAACTGGAGTAGTTGCTGACCGTGTCCAGATTCATTTCCTACTGTCGCTGAAACAAATTGCCACACTCTTGGTGGCTCAAAAAAAACACAAGATCATTCACAGTTATGGAGGCCAGAAGCCTATCCTTCTGGAGACTTGGAGAGAAATGGTTCCCTGACTTTGCCAGTTTCGAAAGGCTGCCCACTTGGAGGAGGAAATGGCAACCCACTCCAGTATTCTTGCCTGGAAAATCCCATGGACAGAGGAGCCTGGTGGACTACTCCACGGGGTTGCAGAGTTGGACACGACTGAACGACATAGCAAAGGCTGCCCGTGTTCATCAACTCATTACCACACAATTCCAGCTACTAATTCCATCTTCATATCCTCTCTGACTGACGCACCTGACTCTCTGATAATGAATGACCCGGATTCCAGCAGTAGCGCTCAGTTGCTCATCGTGTCTGATTCTTCATGGATTCATGGACTGTAGCCTGTCTGGCTCCTCTGTCCATGGGATTTCCCAGGCAAAAATACTGGAGTGGGTTGCCATTTCCTACTCTAGGGTATCTTCCCAAACCAGGCGGATTCTTTACTACTGGGCCACCTTGAAAGCCTTGATCCCAGCAGGCCCACTGAGATAATCCCTAGATCCCCAAATCCTTAACTCCATCATATCCACAAGGTCCCTTTTGCCTTGTAAGGTCACATATTCACAGGTCTTGGTAAAATGACCGGAACTTTTTTAGGGGGACCACAATGTCCCACAGAAGCATCTACATGCCAATCTTATTTTAATTATGAAATATTTCAAGCTTACAGGAAAGCATAAATAATAATGTAATACTCTGACAACAAAATGACTTGTGAATCTAAATAACAGACCTGCCTGGATACTGCACTGTGCACAGACTGACTTCTTCCAGAAAAGGCTTTGCAAGTCTCTGCTGATTATCAGTTCAGTTCAGTCGCTCAGTCGTGTCCGACTCTTTGCAACCCCATGAATCGCAGCATGCCAGGCCTCCCTGTTCATCACCATCTCCCAGAGTTCACTCAGATTCACTTTCATCAAGTCTGTGATGCCATCCAGCCATCTCATTCTCTATCGTCCCCTTCTTGTCCTGCCCTCAATCCCTCCCAGCATCAGAGTCTTTTCCAATGAGTCAACTCTTCCCATGAGGTTGCCAAAGTACTGGAGTTTCAGCTTTAGCATCATTCCTTCCAAAGAAATCCCAGGGCTGATCTCCTTCAGAATGGACTGGTCGGATCTCCTTGCAGTCCAAGGGACTCTCAAGAGTCTTCTCCAACACCACAGTTCAAAAGCATCAATTCTTCGGTGCTCAGCCTTCTTCACAGTCCAACTCTCACATCCATACATGACCACTGGAAAAACTATAGCCTTGACTAGATAGACCTTAGTAGGCAAAGTAACGTCTCTGCTTTTGAATATGCCATCTAGGTTGATCATAACTTTTCTTCCAAGGAGTAAGCGTCTTTTAATTTCATGGCTGTAGTCACCATCTGCAGTGATTTTGGAGCCCCCCAAAATAAACTCTGCCACTGTTTCCACTGTTTCCCCACCTATTTCCCATGAAGTGATGGGACCGGATGCCATGGTCTTCATTTTCTGAATGTTGAGCTTTAAGTCAACTTTTCTTGCTTCCCTCTTTCTCTTCCATCAAGAGGCTTTAGTGCTTATTTATTAGAACATCTGTCTGAATGTCTACGTCTGATAGAACTCTTTGACAGATTAACTATTGGTTGGGATAACTATTAACATGCACTTCTCAATACTTAGAGAAATGAAATGTTCCACTTATAGTAAGCTGTTAAAATCCTAATTGTCTCCTTGGGGACCAGCCCTCCTCTCAAGTTCAAAAACCCGCTCATTTACAAAGGAACCAAATCACACACACACTGTACGCGGGAGACCTGTGTACCCATTACCCAGCTTTGCCCGATGTCAACACTGTATCATGTTTGCTTCTTATTTTTTAAGTAATAAAATGTCAAAACATTGCAGGTTCATTTGAAGGCCCCTGTGTGGCTCTCCCCTACATCTTCCTCGCTTCTAGAAATGAAAGTCCATGGAGACCACACCCATAGGGCCTTTTGTGTCCAGCTGCTGATATGGGTTTTACTGTCTCGAGCTGATGGATGGTCAGCCTGGAGAAGTGGGGGTTAAGGTCAACAGATCAGTTCAGTTCAGTTGTGTCCAACTCTATGTGACTCCATGCACTGCAGCACGCTAGGCTTTTTTTTTTTTTAATGGCAGTACAAATTGGAAATATGACACTATGAGGCCAGTTGCAACATGGGGCAGAAAAATCCATCAAAATGAGGCAGCAGGTCCTCCTGTGGGAACCCACTTTAAGGCAGACTCTATCTTTCAACATAACAAACCCTCCATATTTCAAACTAATTCCTAAGAGAAGAAACACACATACACACACTCCTAGGGACCAAGTGATTTCAAATGAATCAGAGGGACAGAGCTGTTAGTACTTACTTTGTTCCCAGCACTGCAGGAGTGCCTGGGGGAACAGGTAAGACTTGGTCCTCGCCATTGAAGAGCACAGAGATCCACAGACCAGCACGTGAACGTGTGAGTGAGATGGAGACTTACAGTCACCTTATTCAGGCTGGATTGGGATGCAGCAGCTATACTGCTGGTGAGGAGAGGGCAGAGGCTAACATGGCTTATCTTGAGATCAGTCTCTAAAGATGAGTGGGTCCTCTGAAGCCTTGCTTCTCAGAGTGTGGTTTATGGGCCGGGAGCATCACATGAGGGCTTGCTAGAAATGTGAAACTCAGGCCTTTCTCCAATTTTACTGAATCAGACTTCATTCTTATCTTTCACCAGAATCCCCAGAAAATTCATGGGTGCATAAACCTTTGAGAAGTGCTATATAAAGCGGTTTCCAAGGCTTGCTAAATGTAGAGAACTGGTTGCAGTAAGTTGATTAAATGAGATGAGATACAAGATATGTCTGCCGAGTTTAAAACAGAGGTCAATAGTCCAAATTTAGCCCACACACGTGCTTTTACTAGGACTGTAAAGTGCTTTTAAAGATTGAGAAATTTCTAACCGAACTCCAGAAACAGACAATAGTGTTAATCAACTACACTCAAACATAAAAATCCAAAAAAAAAAAAGAAATCCAGATTTCCTGATTTTCTTAGGAAAGAAAATCAGACTTTTGGTAAAACTGGATCCCTGTTCTGAAAACACAAAGGTGATTGGGCCGATAGCCCGAAAGCAAAGGGCTTCGTAGCTTGCGGTCTCAGAGGCGAGCCCGCGATCGCTCAGACTCGGGCCTTCATTTGCGACCTCATTACCTCTCCGGGCCCCAACAGACCCTTCTCTTCTGAAATTTTTACTGGAGGATAGTTACTTGACAACGTTGCGTTAGTTTCTGTTGCACAGCAAAGGGAGTCAGTTCCATTTATGCGTCTATTCCCTCCCTGTCGCCACAGAGCAGTAAGCTCCCTGTGTGCAGCGCACGTTCCCATTGATGTTGATTCCGTACATGGTATCAGCAGCGTGTTAATACAGACGTCAGTCGGTTCAGTCCAGTCCAGTCGCTCAGTCCAGTTCAGTCCAGTCCAGTCCAGTCGCTCAGTCCTGTCCCACTCTTTGCGACCCCGTGAATCGCAGCACGCCAGGCCTCCCTGTTCATGAGTCAGTCTCAGCCTCCCGGTTCACGCCGCCGCCCTTTCCCCACTGATGTTCCCGTGTTTGTTCTCTGTGTTTGCGTCTCTATTTCTGCTTTGCAAATAGGTTCATGTATACCATTTTTCTAGATTCCATATATATCTATTGATATACTCTATTTGTTTTTCTCTTTCTGACTCGCTCTGTATGGCAGTCTCTAGGTCCGTCTGTTTATCTGCAAATGACACAATTTCTTTTTATGACTGAGCAATATCCCACTGTGTATGTGTGCCGCCTTTCTTTACCCATTCCTGCTGATGGACATTTAGGTTGCTTCCATGTCCTGGTTATTGTAAATAGTGCTGCAGTGAACTTGAGGGTGCACATATCTCTTGGAATTATGGTTTGTTTGTTTTTTCTGAGTATATGCCCAGGAGTGGGATTGTTAAGTCATATAGTATTTCTATTTTTAGTTTTTTAAGAACCTCCACACTGGTCTCCATAGTAGTTGTATCAATTTACATTCCCAGCAACATTATGAGAAGGTTCACTTCCTCAACACCCTCTCCAGCATTTGCTGGGTGCAGACTTTTTTTGATGATGGCCATTCCCACCAGTGTGGGGTGGTGCCCCACTGTAGCTGTCGCTCGCATTTTCTCATAATTAGTGATGTTGGGCATCTTTTCATGTGCCTGTTGGGCTGGGAGCCAACTCTTGCTTCTGAGAAAGATGGGAGAGACGGGGCTGCAGCTGCAGAGGAATGCAGGGCTGATGAGAGACCCTTCCTGTGAAGATGAACGTGTAGGAGATGCCAGTAGAAAAAGAGAGGAGACCGGAGATGGGGAGGGATAGGGGACATTATTCTGGAGGGAAAAAGAAGATGCTATCCAGAAGGGCTTAGCCCACCTCTCCTCCACAGGCAGCTGGAAGGCTGAAGTGGCTCAGACAGTTTTCCATGTGCTTACCCAGAAAGCTGAGGAGTTTCTGCCTGAAAACTCCATACATTCTAAACAAGCAAAGGCAAGACGATCAACTGAAAGTGAAGCGGTAGGAACCGGAAATCTGCAAGAAGAGCAGAGATTTAGGAGTGCAGCCCACTGTCAATAATGGGGGCAGGAAGTCACTGAAATATGAAGGTGAATTTTCAGGGGATGGTGGGAATCTTGCTAGTGTCAGGGAGCAGAGAAGAGAAACAGCAAGCTCTGGGCATATAGTGTGCCTGGATTCTTCCCTCTGGCTACAGCGAGCACCCCAGGACTGAGGAAGTGCCCGAGTGGGTGGGCTAGGGTTTGCAGGCTGAATGAAGAAGGTCAAGCAGGTGCCAATGCAGCCGGTGTAGACAGGAGGGGCTGGAGTCACCTGCCACGAAGTCCTGGGTACATGGCAAAGCAAAGAACACTGTGAAAGTGACAGGAAGCTTAGAGAAGAAAGAGCAAACAGAGGGACTAGAGGTGCCAGGGACTCACGAGGTAAGGGACTTAAAGAACCAGCCAGCGGTCACTGGTGGAACTGGGACTTGAACTCAGGATCTCTGACTCCAAAATCTATACCCTCTCTGCTCTAACCCCATCTCTGTGAGTCACCCAGAAATACAAGGATATGTCTCCACGGTTCTGATATGGCATAAGTGGGGTCTATCGGCCCCGGAACCCCTGATGGGAGGCGCTGGAAAGTCGTCTGTACACAGTGACGGAAGGTGGATGCTTTCACTTCTGTGGCCTCCTCCACTTGGATTTTATTCCCCATTTCCTCAGGTCGGCTGTTTTTTAATATTCTATTAAAGTTCAAAGTAAGGCCAAGGCAGGGATATTTATATATCATCATCTCTAAACCTGCCAGTTCAAAAGAGGGCAAACAACTGTTCCCCCAGTTCCGTGTATGTTAAAGAAGCAGAACCGTAAACACTGAGATCCTGGCTTCAAATTACCACTTTCATAACCGTATAAAACTCTCCTGCACCCCTGAAGATTCGTTAAAGTGTCATAATGATTCTAACCATTATTTCCATTCTTACTCTTAACACGGAAACATTAAAACTTCAGAATGTAAATCTCAAAGGTACTACCAAGATAGTGGGCCCACCAAAAATCAAAAAGTACCTGCTGTGGATCCATGTTGATGTATGACAAGACCAGTACAACATATAAAAGTAATCAACCTCCAATTAAAATAAATAAATTTATATTAGAAAAATAAGCAAACTTAAATACATGCGTAACCCCAACTTGTATCGTTGATTATGACCGTCAAGACGTCAAGAGAGCGATTGCTTGCATTTCCATGCTACTTTTTTTACGTGATTTTCTCATGCTTTATTTTACTTTAGTTCACTTGAGTGATTATCAAATGTGAGGGCTATATGCATATTACACCCTCAGTCATCCAATAATTAAAAATATAAGTTCAAATTTGGAAGGCTTGTATTTTCTAACACGTATGAGTTTGAAACAGTAGTAGAGAAAACTGCCAGTAGGTGTGAAGGTTTTAAGCACTGCTTCAGCAGTTGAGTGCAGCACTGTCACAGCATCATCTTTCAGGATTTGAAACAGCTCCACTGGAATTCCATCCCCTCCACTAGCTTTGTTCATAGTGATGCTTTCTAAGGCCCACTTGACTTCACATTCCAAGATGTCTGGTTCTAGATGAGTGATCACATCATCATGATTATCTGGGTCATGAAGATCTTTTTTGTACAGTTCTTCCATGTATTCTTGCCACCTCTTCTTAATATCTTCTACTTCTGTTAGGTCCATACCATTTCTGTCCTTTATCAAGCCCATCTTTGCATGAAATGTTCCCTTGGTATCTCTAATTTTCTTGAGGAGATCTTGTCTTTCCCATTCTGTTCTTTTCCTCTATTTCTTTGCATTGATTGCTGAAGAAGGCTTTCTTATCTCTTCTTGCTATTCTTTGGAACTCTGCATTCAGATCCTTATATCTTTTCTCCTTTGCTATTCACCTCTCTTCTTTTCACAGCTATTTGTATTTTTTGGGGGGGAGGGGGTTCCAAAATCACTGCAGATGGTGACTGCAGCCATGAAATTAGAAGACGCTTACTCCTTGGAAGAAAAGTTATGACCAACCTGGACAGCATATTCAAAAGCAGAGACATTACTTTGCCGACTAAGGTCTGTCTAGTCAAGGCTGTGGTTTTTCCTGTGGTCATGTATGGATGTGAGAGTTGGACTGTGAAGAAGGCTGAGCGCAGAAGAATTGATGCTTTTGAACTCATGGTGTTGGAGAAGACTCTTGAGAGTCCCTTGCACTGCAAGGAGATCCAACCAGTCCATTCTGAAGGAGATCAGCTCTGGGATTTCTTTGGAATGAATGATGCTAAAGCTGAAACTCCAGCACTTTGGCCACCTCATGCGAAGAGTTGACTCATTGGATAAGACTCTGATGCTGGGAGGGATTGGGTGCAAGAGGAGAAGGGGACGACAGAGGATGAGATGGCTGGATGGCATCATGGACTCAATGGACGTGAGTCTGAGTGAACTCTGGGAGATGGTGATGGACAAGGACGCCTGGTATGCTGTGATTCATGGAGTCGCAAAGAGTTGGACATGACTGAGCGACTAAACTGAACTGAACTTAGCAGTTGAGGAAAACTCCTTAATTGAGGAAGGAAGAAATAACCAAGAGAAGGAGATTGTTAGGCAATGAAGAAATGTATTCGGTCACATTTATCCCAGAAAACTCACTTCCTCTCCCTAAATCAGTGACTGAGGAGAGAAGAGGCATTCTGGAGGGCATACAGCCACCCCCAGAATAACTGCAGAAGGATTTTGGAGAAGTTAGTCACAGTTCACAAACTATTTGCATTCAGTAAGCCTCAGTTCTGTGTTAGATAATTCTCTACCATGTAAAAGGAATAAAAACAGCTGACAGTGTTGATAGCTAACTTAGGCATGCATTTCACAAGCTCTATGTAGTACAGCCAGACTCCCCCACTAAACTTTACTTACACACGTGGTGTAGCTGCATATAAACAGGCCAAAATGCACTGTAATCAGTATGTTATTTTCTATCCCCAAAGAAAGTTTAACTCAATAAAGGCCAGTAAGTATCAATATGAAAGATATTAGCAAGGAATGCTAAACCATCAGCCTGAGGAGGGGCCCTGATATACACTCTGCTGTATTTAAGATGGATAACCAGTGGGGACCCACTGTGCAGCACAGGGAACTCTGCTCAACGTCACGCAGCAGCCTGGGTGGAAGGGTGGTCTGGGGGTGAAGGAACGCAGGTATGTGTATGGCAGAGTTCCTTTGCTGTCCACCTGAGACATTACATTGATAATTGGCTATGCTTCAATATAAAACAAAAAGTTTAAAAAAGAAATAAAAAGAGGTCCTGGTCCACCCATATATTTCATCGGCCACCTGAGAAGTTTTTATTCATAACTTGGTGTAAACACTGTGTTTTGAGCATTCTGGCTTATGAAAGGATTCAGTGTACTCATACGCCTCCTGGAGTGAAAATAGATCAAATGGATGTCTGAACTGGTCTATGTCTAAGTAATCTTAGCTTTGTAGTCATTCGGTCACTAAGTCACATCCTACTTTTGTGACCCCATGGACGGCAGCACACCAGGCTCCTCTGTCAGCCACTATCTTCTGGAGTTTGCTCAAACTCACGTCCATGGAGTCAGAGAGGCTATCTTATCATCTCCTCCCCTGTTGCCTTCTTCCCCTTTTGCCCTCAGTCTTTGCCATCATCAGGGTATTTTCTAGTGAGTCAGCTCTTTGCATCAGGTCGCCGAAGTACTGGAGCTTCAGCAAAAGTCCTTCCAATGAACACTCAGGGCTGCTCTCCTTTAGGACTGACTGAGTTGATCTCCTTGCAGTCCAAGGGACTCTCAGCCCTAGTTCAGCTGTTTACAAAAATGTGTAGTTTATTAGCATGGATTCAGTTCTTAGCTAACTCTTTCACTGCTTTACTAAGTGCTCAGTTTTAAACTGTGGTCATCAAAAATAATTATTTAGGCAATATTCGTTACATTGTTTTCATTTTTCTGTATTTTAAAAATTGAACCAGATGACTCGTGCTGACACCCCTCCTCCCTTTCCTGTGTCTCCCACGCGAGTGGGTTCCTTCTAACACTGACAGACAAGAACCTGATTCTGATGAATCTGGATGAGTCACCTCTGCCCAAAATTCTGTGCTGGGTGCTGTGAAGTTCAAGTAGACATCACAGTCAATTCCTGCATGCAGAGAACTCCCAACGTGTCACTGAACATAATCAGTCTATAAATAGGAGCTGAGACGGGCAGGGCTTCCGTCCACCCTCCCAGCTCTGTCTTTCACCACATCATTCTACCTGTGCTCCAGGAACACAGAAGAACTCATAATTAACCCGGAAGATTGTGCTGCATCAAGTTTCCACGCTATGGACTCTGTCAGAATAACCTCATTTTCCCGCAAACACCTTTATCCAATCTGTTTGCAATGCTTGCCTCATCTATGAAGCCATTTTGGAAGTGAAAGAACTGCCTGGTCGGTCTTCTCTTGCTTCACTATATTCTAAACTGGCCTGGGTCCCAGCACCCAGCAGGTGTAAACTAACCCTTCAGAACCCAGAGAGACGAATGCAAGGATGTGAACTGAGCTGCCTCTCACCACAGGCAGCTGGTGCTGGATTCTCTAGAATCTCCTGAGAACATTTATGAAACATATTCCATTACTGTGCCCCTGGGCACAGAGGAGGGACACACTTATCCATGGGGATTTGTCCTCCATTGTTCCTGGGTGACCCCGAGGGCATTAACCGGGCCACCTTCTATACAACACAAATGTGAAAGCTTAGCAGATGTCCTCCTTGACCTCAAAAGATCTGCAAGGAAAGAAGCAGGTCTTATGCAGTATGGGTGTGATGCCAGACACTATCAAGCGGCCCCCATGTGAAACCAATCCCGATCTCCAGGCTGGGTCACTGCAGTGCCTAGAGGCAGTGGTGGGGCTTAGAATGTAAAGCATCATTCACAACTATGACTACAGAAAATTCATCAAATGTTTCCAGCTTGTCACACACCCCACCAGAATAGTTCTGATACAGGTCATGACAGAAAGTACAATGATCTAGGAGAAAATGCATGTATCCAGCATGTATATTTCCAATATCTACTCAGTTTCTCTAGCTAAAATGTGCTGTGTTTTGACGCTGCCTGATTTCTTTCAGGCACCAACCTTTTTCTTGGGAAAACTCCAGGAGATAGCGAGGGACAGGCAAGCTGGTGTGCTGCAGTCCATGGGGTCCCGAAGCGTTGGACACAACTTGGCGACTTAGCAACAGCAACGCACCTGCCTTTTGACATGTGCGCTGTATTTTCTGAGTAATGTTGGTAAGGACTCACACTTATACCTCCTTTGCAAGCACAATTTATGAGCTCACTTTTATTACTTTTCGTACAATAATCTGTCTTAAGAGCTAGTTGACAAGCCTAAAGCACATGCTGAGCCCCACAATGACAATGTCCAGCCTGCTTTCTAGTCTCAGATTCCATGTCTGTCTTAGTCTACTTTCCTCCCCGCTCTCTCCATTCCAGCCTCACAAGTTCATTTTCATAACCTGGTCCATTAATCCAGTTCCTTGGAAATTAGGTTTGAGCAAATGTATGATAGTTTCCAAAAAATAATACAGTGGCTTTGAGTTGATATTTAAACATAAAAATATTACTCTTGAATGAGCAGGGCACAAGTGGGGATTTGTAGGGGTTTTTTTCTCAATTCACTGGCTCACTCTGAATGGAAGAAATTCTTAAACTGTGCTTGGATTAAAGATGAAAGGAGATACCCTGAAGGAATAAAATATGGACCAAAATGTCCACATCTGGCTCCACCTGCTTGAGAATGCTGCTCCTGGGGAGAAGCTGTGAGTAGTTCAAAACCAGACTAGGAAGTTTCCTTGGATAAAATTCTAATCTCTGCTGGAAAATGACATTGCCAGATGTCTGCCATCCACTCCCATTTTCCCTAAAAAGATCAAAGCTTCAACATCAATAAAAGAAAAAAGGTGGGAAGGGAGGCAATGTTTCTGAACTCTGCTGGGAAACAGGCCTGTCAATGATCTTGATGTAGTAGATCAGTGATTTCTCTCAATAAACTGATACCCAGGCTTTCCAGAAAGCATTTAGAAACAAAAGGCAAAGCCTAGCCCATTTTTCTTTTTTCTTTGAAAGGCTAATTGCTCCTGCTGCTGCTAAGTCGCTTCAGTCGTGTCCGACTCTGTGGGACCCCATGGAAGGCAACCCACCAGGCTCCCCATCCCTGGGATTCTCCAGGCAAGAACACTGGAGTGGGTTGCCATTTCCTTCTACAATGTATAAAAGTGAAAAGTCAAAGTGAAGTCGCTCAGTCATATCCGACTCTCAGCAACCCCATGGACTGCTCCTGTATCTTCATAAAACATTTTTAAGGGATTCCTAGGAGGTCCAGGAGAGAGGATTCTCTCTTTTTTTAATAGACTTATTCCGGGCTGCGCTGGTCTTCGCTGCTGCACACCTGCTTCCTCTGGGAGCGGGCAGCGGGCAGTGGGAGCGGGGGCTGGTCTTCCTGCAGGGCACCAGCTTCTCGCGGCTCTTCTTCCTGCACAGGCTCTGGGGGCTCGGCATCGGCAGTGGCAGCCACAGGCTTTTAGTCAGTCGTCTGCAGCATGTGGAATCTTCCCAGACCAGGGACAGAACCCACATCCCTGTACTGGAGGTGGATTCTTATCCACTCCACCGCAAGGGAAGTCCGAGAGAGTATTCTTATTCTTCACTTCAGAACAGGACATTCTCAGTCGTCTATATAGTATCTGTTACTGGTTAAGTCCAGACACACCACCCTCCTTCTCTTCCACATTCAGAAAGTGCTAGGAGACCAGTGGATAAAGTTTCTGGCCTCACAAAAGAGGAAATAGCAAAGAAGATGGATGAATAGGGAAATTTTTCAAAGTCTCTTAAAAACCAACTGAAACTACCTTACTAATATTGCTAAGATGAACTGAATTTGGCAGAGAAACTCTAAATTCGATAAAGCCTGATTGATTCAATACTTATGTTGAGCTCCTGCCCTTCTAACTCCAATCTGCACTAGGAGGGAGGGAGGGAGGGAGGCGGGGAGAGAGGAAGATCTTGTCATCAGTGCGCCAGGTGATATATAAAATGATTTCATGCGCACGCTCTCATTTTAGCACATCTGATTGTTATGTGGTAGACTGGGTGTCAGTCAGCGGAAGGTTACACAATTGTGGAGGAAGCTCATGTTTAGAGAAACAAGGCAGTAAAACTATGTCGAAGATTAATTCATGAGATAACCTTGAGTCACCCACAAATCTCTTCACGCCATTGGACCCTCACTGTTAAACTGAAGGGATTGGCCTACGTGATATTTAAGGGTTAATGTTCTACGATTTAATGATGAAGTTCAACAGGAATCTATCGTTTGAGCCACTTTCCCTTTTCCTCTCCCTTCCATCTCACCGGTATCATCAGCACATATTTCACTGGGCTCGCTCCTTCCATTCATGGCTGCAGAATGTGCGATTCTGCTCAGGAACTGGATGGCAGGGGTCACTGCCTGACAAACTGCGTATGAGACATCATGAGACATTCAGAACCGTTCTCTTCCAGCCCAACTTTCTGCATTTACGTCTCGTAACAGACACTCTTATACACCAGTAGCGGAATCCCAAGAGCTTCTGGAGTCACCTGTTTTTCTTTCTTTTTCAATTAATTTTTAATTGGAGGCTAATTGCTTCACAGTGTTGTGCTGGTGTCTGCCATACAACAACCTGAACCAACTGTGAGTCTATGTATGTTTCCCCCTCTTGAACCTCCCTCCCAGCACACCCCCACCTTATCCCTCCTGTTTTTAAGCAAGTCTAAGGTACCATGGTATTGGGCTCCAGAATCTGAAAGTCTTCCGTGGAGAACCAAGTCCACAGAAAGAACGGTGCAGTGCAGCGGTGAAGCCAGCTCATTCACCCTCCACTCCCTCCCCCTAGAGAGCAAACCCAAAGCGGGAAAGGAGTAGACAAGGATGCATATTGTCACCCCGCTTACTTAACTTACATGCAGAGAACACCATGCAAAACACCAGGCTGGACAAATCAAGGCTGCAATCAAGACTGCTGGGGGCAATATCAACAACCTCAGACATGCAGATGACAGCACTCTAATGGCAAAAAGTGAAGAGGAACTAAAGAGACTCTACTTTCCCCCGCAGTGGTCATGTACAGATGTGAGAATCAGGCCATAAAGAAGGTGGATGCTTTCAAACTGCAATGCTGGAGAAGACTCTTGAGAGTCCCTTGGACTGCAAGGAGATCAAACCAGTCCATCCTAAAGGAGATCCACCCTGAATATTCACTGAAACTCCGACACTTTGGCCACCTGGTGTGAAGAGCTGACTCATTGGAAAGACCTTGATTCTGGGAAAAACTGAAGCCAAAGGGGAAGGGTAGTGGCAGAGGATGAGCTGGTTGGACAGTGTCACCAATTCGACGGACACGAACCTGAGCAAACCATAGAAGGTGGTGGAGGACAGGGAAGCCTGGCAGGCTGCGATCCACAGGGTCACAAAGATTCAGACAAAACTGAGTGACTGATAACAGCAAGGCTTCTAAAGCAGAAGCAAATTTGTCTGAGGTGCATGGGACAAAGGAGGACACAGATTTCATCCCTGGACTCCGAAGATGAAGGTGAAGGGCTCCGGGGTGGAGGGTGTGGACGGTGGCAGAGGCAGTGATAAAGGCTCCTTCTGGCCCACAGCCTGGCCATGCAGGTGCCACCTCACAACTCGTATCCTGAGGAGACCCCAGGGTTGTAACTCAGGCAACTATTGAGACAGGAAAGATGCAAGCGTCCACAGGGGCAGCCCTGGAGAGTAATATCTAGGAGCAACACTTTTCTCCTATCCTTAGGGTAATGAGAAACGATAGCAACTAAAATCAATGAATCCTTTATATGTTTTGCCTTATTTAAATATGGCAATAATCCTATCAAGGAGGTACCATGATTATATGTCTTCACAGTGCTATCATCACCCTCATATTATAGACAGGAAAACTCAGTATGAAAAAGGTGAAGGCAACGGCCCAGACTTTACACTGCTAATAAAGGTAGTGTTGAAACTCACACTCTGCTCTTTGACAAAAGAATTCCTCTTTGCAGACATTCTGATGTCCTAGGTGTTGAGAAGGCTTACTTTTTAAAGATATTCTAAATTCTAACAAGCTGAAGTGAGATGAATTCAGCACCTAGCCTGCGGATTGGGAGTTACAGCCAGTCTGTCTCTCCCCTCCCTTAGTTACCCTGGGTGGTGAGCTTCCTGCTCTCCAGGACCATGTATCCCTTTTACGTTGGGTTCTCTTGTGACTTTGAGGCATGGTAAGCAAAACCGGAATTCTTTGTTTCCCATGCGACTGTAGACATGGGAGACCTTGAACGGAAATCCTGACTGTTTAAAATGCTGATGGGCCAGTGCACATCAAGGTTCATGAGACAACCCAGCGGTACATTTTTAAAATAATTGTTCCACACTGAGGGGTAGAGGGAGAGCCCCGTCTGCAGGCTCATTCCTGGCGCCCTGTCCAAGCTCCCTCCTCTGAGCTGTCACCGTGCCTCATGCTGCCTCGCACATTCTGCTCACTGGGGGCCTGCAGATTCTTCAAGCAGTGAAGATGCTGCTCGTGATGACACAGCTTTTAAGTCTGACAAACGAGTGTGATTTTAATGGATAAATAAAACTGGATCATGAGACATATATTATGCTATATCTTGTTATGAGAGAATAGACACATTACACATATATACATAGATATAGACACAGTCACAGATGTAGCTATAGACACAGACGTAAACGTAGACATAGACATGGACATAGTCATTCATATAGACATGGAAGTAGTTATAGAATAAATATAAATACATATAAATATAGTCACAGACATAAGCATTTGTTATGGTTCAGTTGCTAACTTTTTGTGACTCCATGGACTGTAGCTCGGCAGGTTCCTCTCACTATGGAATTTTCTCAGCAAGAATACTGGAGTGGGTTGCCATTTCCTTCTCAAGGGCATCTTCCTGACCCAGGGATTGAACCTGTGTTGCATTGGCAGGCAGAATCTTCATCACTGACCCACCAGGGAAGCCCACTCATACACATAGATGCATGCATATACACCCGCGTGGACATAGTCACGGACATACACATATGCACGGGGACAGACACAGTCATAGACATACACATAGGCAGACACATGGACACAGTCGTACATACTGACACAGGCACAGTCATAGACCAACAGACACAGACTCAGGCACAGGCACAGACACAGACGTGACACTGATATGCACGTGAACACACATTCAGTTCAGTTTCTCAGTCGTGTTCAACTCTTTTTGACCCCATGGACTGCAGCAGGCCAGGCCTCCCTGCCCATCACCAACTCCAGGAGTTTACCCAAACTCATGTCCATTGAGTCGGTGATGCCATCCAACCATCTCATCCTCTGCTGTCTCTTTCTCCTCCTGCCTTCAATCTTTCCAGCATCAACGTATTTTCAAATGAGTCAGCCCTTTGCATCAGGTGGCCAAAGTATTGGAGTTTCAGTCCTTCCAATGAACACTCAGGACTGATTTCCTTTAGGAGAGACTGGTTAGATCTCCTTGAAGTCCAAGGGACTCTCAAGAGTCTTCTCCAACACCACAGTTCAAAAGCATCAATTCTTTGGTGCTCAACTTTATAGTCCAACTCTCACATCCATACATGACTACTGGAAAAATCATAGCCTTGACTAGATGGACCTTTGTTGGCACAGTATGAACACTCATTGTAAAGGTTCAAATCCAAGCTCACAGTTTTCAGGTCAGATTACATATAGTTCCTAAACTTCCTAATCTATACAGTGGAAACTATGGTAACTATGATATTAAGGGGGCCTAAAATTGAGACACCTGGATTTTAACCACAACAAACCCACTGGCTCCCTCAGCTGTCTCAAACCTGCCCCAGAAGTTTAGCCTGTACTCTATGTGACAACCTACACCTCTTTTTATCTCAGGATATGGTTTAGATATTTATGCTTAGGATATGAATGTGGCCAGGTATTTGCTTTGTAGGATCAATGTGACTTTAATATTCACTTTATTTTAGGAGTCCTGATGCCAAACGTTGGTTGCGACATTCTTGCTCAGTGTATTACCCCTTGGATCATGATAACAGGAGCAGCATCTTGATCCAGAGAGGAATTATTTAATGTGCTGACTGGCAAATATGCTAATATATAAAGGACCTAAAGATAAGATTCTGAACGAAACTCCAAATATAATAACTTAATTATTTATATGTTTCTCTTATTTATGGTTCTACTATTTGCTATGAGCTATGGGATAATGTGATAATTGGAAGAAGCTGAATTAGCAGGGAGTATACAAAGAGAGCTTTAGTCTACCTAAATAAGAATTTCCAATACTAATGCTCCATGGAAGGCATTCAGGTCCAGTTATTAGTGAGGAACTTAAGCCTCATATTGACAGATCATCTGACTTTCTTCAAGAGGTGCACATCGAAATTTATTTAAGAAACCTCCAAGTTTTTAAATACTGGAAACCACCTAAAAAAAAATTTTTTTTAATAACATGAGGACTAAATACTTGTGTCAGCAAGCCAAGCTCAGCCCAATACAACCAGTTCCAACATATAACATCAATTGTTTTAAAGGATCACCTCCCTGAGCTGGGCAAGAGGGCATGTCTGTGTGCATTGTGAGGGGAATAAATTTCTCATATGCTGCAAGCATAACTGCTTTATTCTCCCAGTCAAGCTACAGAAATCGTCAACAGTGATCCTTGGTGCCAGTTTCAAACAACGCCACCATTCCTAGTTCTACTGAGGATCAAGAGAGATCCCACCACAAAGCACCAAACGGTACTTGGCGCATCCAGTGGATTCTATAAACACGCCTGCTTCCTTCTATGAATTATTATAATCACTTTCCAATCAACCTTCAAAAGAGTTACTCATCAATGTCTATGGCAACTTAACTCTTTTTGGAAAGGCACTTGTGGGTTTGCCAGTAAACAATGTTACGACAGCAGCTTCGAAATCATAAAGTTCTATCTGCAATTAGAAAATCAGCAAGGTGGCTCTTCACCAACACAATAGATGCCAGCAGTCTGCTGACTGTGTGCATTTTGTCGGCAAAAGGGAGAAGGTTGCACTCAGAGCTCTGAGATGCCTTTCCTGTATTGTGAAGGAAGCACAGCTTCCACTCAAAATGCCAGTGATCTCAGGCAGAAAATGTGAATGGCATCCTATCCTTTCATGAGGATAGATACTAATCACATATTCCATCAGGATCAAACCACTTCACTGTGCTGGTACTAAGTGACCTTGCATCTGAGTATAAGTAGCTGCAACATCCTCTGTGGGCAGCAGCAAAGAGAGGAACCATCGCTAGGAGCAACCTAAGATGGGAACACATCACATGTCAGAACAAACAGGAACTCCAAGTCTGAAATACTCTAAACCCAGAATGAGATGCTGAGGATAAAAACAAGAGAGACCAAGACAGAAACAGAGGCAGAGATTTCAACTGGTTTCCAAAATGGAAATGATTCTGGTTGGCTTCCTAATTTCCTTGGGGTTGGATCAAAATCTCTGAAATTACAGAAGATGGCATGCCTGCCAAAGACCAGGGTCATTTAAGAAAACCCACAATTTTCTTTTAGCTCTCATTCCCATTTAAAGTTGGATCATTCTATCCTGCAATAATTTTCAGCATAAAAGTAGAAAGAAACCCATCTTTGTGACTGCCAGAGAGGTAATAAAACCAAAGGCAAAACAGGATTGCAAGCTCCTCCTAACAAATAACTTTTTTAACAGATCCACACAATGGAGGAGTGGAGTGGATTTAACTTGACTCTCTTTCCTTTAATTGCTGTGAGAGGAGATTGTGTAATAGACATCTAACAGCTAAATGCCATCAACTCTTTGTAAATGTACTGAACCCAATCTACGCCCACTGATTTCATCCTATTTTCCTATAAACAGATGAAATGTGATTCAAGGCAAAAAATATAAATTAGAGGTTGACATGTCAGCCAGGGTACAAAGAAGACTGGGCTTCCCTGGTGGCTCAGTGGTAAAGAATAACCTGTAATACAGGAGACATGGGTTTGATCCCTGGGTTGGGAAGATCCCCTGGAGGAGGAAATGGCAACCCACTCCAGTATTCTTGCCTGGAGAATCCCATGGACAGAGGAGCCTGATGCCAATGGGGCTTTTGTCCATGGGGTCACAAAGAATTAGACACGACTGAACACAGACACACAACAAGGAAGAGTGCAGGAGTCGCACATCTCGGCGTTCACAATCCTGAAAGTAATGGGATTTCAGTGCACACATGGTGCGAGAGCACATGGAAAACCCAAGTCCATCAACAGCCCAGCGATGCTCACACAGCTAGTACTGTCACCTATCTTTGGCAAGACCTCTTCTCTATTTTGAGTTCAATGGGTCCTAGGGAAATTTCCTGCTGCCGTCTAATGCCTTACAAAGTAACTTGTTACTAATTTTTCTAGTAAATCCATCCTCTTGGAAGTCATAGGAGACCTGCTGCTGCTGAGTCGCTTCAGTCGCGTCCGACTCTGTGCAGCCCCATAGACGGCCTCCCACCAGGCTCCCCCGTCCCTGGATTCTCCAGGCAAGAACACTGGAGCGGGTTGCTATTGCCTTCTCCAATGCATGAAACTGGAAAGTGAAAGTGAAGTCACTCAGTTATGCCTGACTCTTCGCGACCCCATGGACTGAAGCCCACCAGGCTCCTCCATGCATGGGATTTTCCAGGCAAGAGTGCTAGAGTGGGTGCCATTGCCTTCTCCACATAGGAGACCTAGTGAACCCCAAATTGGAAAGAAAAACTGTTCTGACCTTGATTGGCTTCTGTCTCCTATTTGACTCTGCAGCTCATTCCTTCCTTCCTAGGAGCCCCTGTTTACCTGGATATTATTGGTTTTTTTTCTCTCTGACCATTTATGCTTTGCCTTCTGTATACTCCTGCAACAATAACACATGTGCTACAAAACTGATGTTTATTAATCTTAATAAATTATATTATGTCATTCGAGCCTCACATCCACTCAATTACACAGGTATTATCACCCCCGTTATGTAGATGCAAAAACTGAGGCTTTAAGCTTAAATAACATGCCCAAGGACACAGAGTAAGAGAGAGAATCAAGGTTTTAACTCGTGTCCCTCTGAATTCTGAGCTCACTTTCTCAGCCTGTGTTCTACAGCACCTTTTCTTGACTTCTCAAGACTCACAAGCACTTTACCCACTGCCTGTCTGTGATTCCAGACCCCCTTTTCTCCTGCCACAGATCTCCAAGGTGTCAAGTCCACTTTCTGCATGTGCAGCACCTTCATTAGATGTCCTCCTAGTTCTCAAAGTGAGTAAGGAAACCCAGTTCATTTTCTTCCCAGACTCCTAACATCTTAGTTTCTGTTAACAGTATTTACTCAATGAGATAGTTTGGTAAAATATTCTTGGGAAATGATTGTGTTATTTACTTATTTTTTATCCTAAAGAAAGGGCCTGATTAAAATTAATTAGTTATATGAAGGAAATAATCAAGATGGTGCTCTAGTCAGCAAACTACTCATTGACTGTTTATTGAATTCAAGACGGACCTAAAACGTGCTGAACTAACTCCAGTGCAACTAAACAGGGGGCTTTATGCCAAGAATGAGTGACAATGATTGTTGTTCAGTCACTAAGTCGTGTCCAACTCTTCGTTACCCCATTAACTGTAGCACTTCCGCCCCCCCGAGCCCCTCTATCTCCCAGAGTTTGCTCAAGCCCACGTCCCTTGAACCAATGCTGCTATCTAACCATCTCATATTCTGCTACCCCCTTCTCCTTTTGCCTTCAGTCTTTTCCAGAATCAGGGTCTTTACCAAAGTATTGGAGCTTCAGCTTCAGCATCAGTCCTTCCAAAGAAATATTCAGGGTGGATTTCCTTTAGGATTGACTGGTATGGTCTCTTTGTAGTCCAAGGGACTCTCAAGAGTCTTCACCTTAGCACAATTAAAAAAAAAATCAGTTCTTTGGTGCTCAACCTTCCTTGTGATCCAACCCTCACAGTAGTACATGAGTATCAGAAACGCCACAGCTTTGACAATACAAGTCTTTGTCAGCAAAGTAATGTCTCTGCTTTTTAACATACTGGTTAGGGTTGCCATAGCTTCTCTTCCAAGCCACAAGCGTCTTTTAATTTTATGGATGCAGTCACAATCTTCAGTGACTCTGGAGCCCAGGAAAAAACAACAGAATGGGAAAGACTAGAGATCTCTTCAAGAAAATTAGAGATACCA
>SJYC01022177.1:0-36781 GCA_006408675.1 Madoqua kirkii | reverse complement strand
GATTCCAGTTTGTGCTTCATCCAGCCTGTCATTTATCATGACGTACTCTGCGTATAAGTTAAATAAGCAGGGTGACAATATACAGCCTTGACGTACTCCTTTCCCAATTTGGAACCAGTCTGTTTTTCCATGTCCGATTCTAACTGTTGCTTCTTGACCGGCATACAGACTTCTCAGGAGGCAGGTCAGGTGGTCTGGTATTCCCATCTCTTGAAGAATTTTCCATAGTTTGTTGTGATCCATATAGTCAAAGTCTTTGGCAGTAAAGACTGCCAAAATAAAGTAGAAGTAGCTGTTTTCCTGGAGCTCTCATGCTTTTTCAATGATCCAACAGATGTTGGCAATTCGATTTCTGGTTCCTCTGCCTATTTTAAATCCAGCTTGAACATCTAGATGGTCACGGTTCATATACTGTTGAAGCATGCCTTGGAGAATTTTGAGCATTACTTTGTTAGCGTCTGAGATGAGCACAATTGTGTGGTAGCTTGAACTCTTTGGCATTGCCTTTCTTTGGGACTGGAATGAAAACTGACCTTTTCCAGTCCTGTGGCCACTGCAGAGTTTTCCAAATTTGCTGGCATATTTAGTGTAGTACTTTCACAGCATCGTCTTTTAGGATTTGAAATAGCTCAACTGGAATTCCATCACCTCCACTAGCTTTGTTCATAATGATGCTTCTTAAGGCCCAGTTGACTTCACTTTCCAGGAGGTCTGGCTCTAGGTGAGTGATTATACCATCATGGTTATCTGGGTCATGAAGACCTTTTTTGTGTAGTAGAATGAAAAGATGGAGCCAAAGCCAAAGCAACACCCATTTGTGGATGTGACTGGTGATGGAAGTAAAGTCTGATGCTGTAAAGAACAGTATTGCATAGGAACCTGGAATGTTAGATCCATGAATCAAGGCAAATTGAAAGTGGTCAAACAGATGGCAAGAGTGAACATCGATATTTTAGGAATCAGTGAACTAAAATGGACCAGAATGGGTGAGTTTAACTCAGATGACCATTATATCTACTACCGTGGGCAAGATTCCCTTAGAAGAAATGGAGTAGCCATCATGGTCAACAAGAGTCTGAAATGCAGTACTTGGATGCAGTCTCAAAACAACAGAATGATCTCTGTTCACTTCTGAGGCAAACCATTCAATATCACAGTAACCCAAGTCTATGCCCTGACCAGTAATGCTGAAGAAGCTGAAGTTGAATGGTTCCATGAAAACCTACAAGACCTTCTAGAACTAACACCCCAAAAAAGACGTCCTTTTCATTATAGTGGACTAGAATGCAAAAGATGGAAGTCAAGACATACCTGAAGTAACAGGCAAATTTGGCCTTGGAATACAGAATGAAGCATGTCAAAGGCTAACAGAGTTTTGCCAAGAGAACGCACTGGTCATAGCAAACACCCTGTTCCAACAACACGAGAGAAGCCTCTGCACATGGATGTCACCAGATGGTCAACACTGAAATCAGATTGATTATATTCTTTGCAGTCAAAGATGGAGAAGTTCTATACAGTCAGCAAAAACAAGACTGGGAGCTGACTGTGGGTTAGATCATTAACTCACTGCCAAATTCATACTGAAATTGAAGAAAGTAGGGAAAACCACTAGACCACTGAGGTATGATGTAAATCAAATCCCTTATGATTATACAGTAGAAGTGAGAAATAGATTGAAGGGATTAGATTTGATAGAGTGCCTGAAGAACTGTGGATGGAGGCTCGTGATGTTGTACGGGAGGTAGTGATCAAGACCATCCCCAAGAAAAAGAAAGGCAAGAAAGGCAAAATGGTTGTCTGAGGAGGCCTTGCAAATAGCTGAGAAAAGAAGAGAAGTGAAAGGCAAAGGAGAAAAGGAAAGATATACCCATTTGAATGCAGAGTTCCAAAGAATAGCAAGGAGAGATAAGAAAGCTTTCCTCAGTGATCAGTGCAAAGAAATAGAGGAAAACAATAGAATGGGAAAGACTAGAGCTCTCTTCAAGAATACTAGAGATAGCAAGGGAACATTTCATGCAAAGATGGGCTCAGTAAAGGACAGAAATGATATGGACCTAACAGAAGCAGAAGATATTAAGAACAGATCAACAAGCCAGAGTGGAAATTATGGCTGTGTCGCTTCTCGTCTGGTGTGACCCCTTGGAGGTCAGTCGGTCTTTTTGCTCCTGCTTCCTCATCTCTGAAATCAATGGACTACTTGGATTTATCAAAAGAACTAGATGAGATAAGATTTGGAAAAATTGCCTGGATCACTAATGGCATTCTGAGCCGCCATCACACTCCTGTTTGCTTGAAGGTATTAACCGGATCAGAGAGTCTCCCCGTACAGGAAGGAGAGAGGATCTACAGCTCCAGGGGTCTGTGGGCGGATCCTTTGCTGGCTGACTGCAGCATGTTCCCTGCAGAAATTCCGGGAGAAAGCACGGTGGGTGGTGGGAACATCCCAGCAGCTCAGCCTCCCAGGGAGCAGTGAGGAAATCTGAACACCACCTTTCCAGAGGCTTTCTGTCCCCTCCCCGACCATGTAGCCTGGCCGCCCACCGCTCCCCACCCCAGCACCCCCACTGGCCCAGCAGCAGGAAGTGAGCTGAGAGAGCTGGCAGGGCAGGGATCAGGGATCTTAGGAACTTGGATCCTCACATTACCATCCTCTGCTTACTCTGTGTTGCTCTAGGCAAGCTCTTCCTCTGATTCATCTTTGCCTCTTGCCTGCCCCCACCCTACCCCCTTCGCTGCACCTGGCCCCTGGAAGCCCAGCAGGGGCTCAGGTTTCCCTTCCCACCATGGGAGGAACCTGGAGTGGCATTTGCTGACTGTTCCATGTGGGCCCTTCATGGCCCAGGATTACTTGTGCTTCCAAGAAGAGGCTCAGAGATGAGGAGCCTGGGGACAGCGGGTTCCCTGTGAACACAGAATGCACAGAATGTCCTATTCACAGATGAGGGCTCAGAACACCAGCCCTCAGGGAACTGGCTGAGATACAGGGACACAAAGGCAGTTAGTGGCAGAGCTGGGGCCGGAGTCCAGTCTCCTGACTTGATTCCTGTCTATTGTCATCTCCACCCCCGCCCACCGTCAATACTGGGGGGACCTCCCAGTCCCCTAGTTCATGAGTCCAGGGTGGTAGCTTTGACTCCTCATGTGATCAAGACCAGACCCAGGGCGGATGCTAGGGAAAGCCCTCTGCAGCGGGGAGCGCTCACATCAGCCAAATGTTCCCCAAGTCTTCCCTGCCAGAATCCTCAAGCCCATCCCAACTCCCAGCTTAAGCCCCAGGTAGAGGTATGTTTCTCCTCCCTTCACCTGAATCTCCAGCCCCAGGAGGCAAAAACTCAACAGGCAGGCCTCCAAAGGGAGAGACTCCCCACTTTTATAAGGATAATTCAGATCTTCTTGTCTCTAAAGTGAACAAGACTCGTGTCACAGTAAGGAATGCATTCAGTTGCAAAAAAAAAAGACCAACAATAGTTCTATTTAAAAATGTTATTCATTTATTTATTTGGGCTATGCTGGCTCTTTGTTGCTGTGTGCAGCTTTTCTCTTGTTACAGAAAGTGGGGGCTACTCTCTAGTTGCAGGGCACAGGCTCATTGGGGTGCCTTCTTTTGTTGTAGAGCATGGACTCTAGGCACAAAGTCTCCAATAACTGCAGCACATGGGTTCAGTAGTTGTGGCATACAGGCTTAGTTGCTCCACGGCCTGTAGAATCTTCCTGAACCAGGAATCGAACCCATGTCCTCTGCACTGGCAGGTAGATTCTTAACCACTGAACTAACAGGAAGTCCCCTGACCAGCAATGTTTTAAAGAAAGAGTTGTTTATTCTTTTCATAAAGAAGATGATAAGGTTCTGAGTTCCTAGGTTTCCCCTCATCATTTCAAAATGATTGCAGCAGCCCCACATAGCACATCACATCCTCACACCATGTTCAGGAACAGAAAGCAGGTGATGATGTCAGGCAGTTTATTCCCCAGCTTCCCCCTTATCAACAAACAAAGATTGTTTTCAAGAACCCAACAGCTGACCTCACATCATTGGTCAAATAAGAGTTTTAAAGCCCTCCCTAGAAAGCCGGGAAATGCGTATCTGGCTGTCCCGGGCTTTACAGTAAAAGAGGACAGGACGAAAGATTTGGGCAATGACTCTGGCTTAGGCAAACAAAAGTATCTTTCACAGTTAATCAGTTTGAGAACTCCTGGGTTTGAGTAATTTGAGCTGGGTAAAAAATTCACATTGTTCTCTGATGAGAAAACCAGAGATTGACCTGCAAAGCTGAGGAAAAGTCATATTGTTTGGATGAGAGAAGAGAGAGTTTAAACCTTATCCCTGAGTGAGACAGAAAACTTCCTGATGAGACATCACATTTGGGTGGTGTTCCAGTTGTCAATTGCTGTGTAACAAACCACCCTCAAATGTAGTGGTTTAAAGGGTTAAGTTACATCTCTTACCATCTGGGAGTTGACTGGGCTCGGCAGGGCAGTTCTTACTTGGGGTCTTATAAGATTGCAGGGTGGCTTGAAGCCATTTGAAGTTGTCTTTCCTTAAATGTCTGGTTTCTGGGCCAGGACAGCTAAAATAGCTAGTTGTTGTTCAGTTACTAGGTTTTATCAGACTTTGCAACCCCATGGTCTGCAGCATGCCAGGCTTCCCTGTCCTTCACCATCTCCTGGAGTTTGCTCAAACTCATGTCTATTGAGTCAGTGATGCCCTCCAACCATCTCATCCTCTGTCGCCCCCTTCTCCTCCTTCCCACAGTCTTTCCCAGCATCAGGGTCTTTTCCAGTGAGTTGGCTCTTTGCATCAGGTGGCCAAAGTATTGAAGCTCCAGCTTCAGCATCAGTCATTCCAGTGAATATTCAGGGTTGATTTCCTTTAGTATTGACTGGTTTAATCTCCTTGCTGTCCAAGGGACTCTCTAGAGATATCATCTATTAATATATCTACAATAAATAGTTAAGAGACACACAAAACAAAAAGGTGTATAATGTTATGTCAAAAACATTAAACCCAATGGTTGGAGAAAGTAAAAGTACAGAGTTGTTAGAATGTGTTCAGAAACTTCAGATTATCAACTGAAATAATCATGAACATATAAACCTCATAGTAACCACACACACATATATATATATAAACCTCATAGTAATCACAAGCCAAAAATCTATAATTATAGTGGATACACACAAGAGAAAAGAATCCAAACATAACAATAAGGAGAGTTATCAAATCATAAAGGAAGAGAGCAAGAGAAAAAGAAAGGAGAAAGAAAGAATTACAAAAGCAAATGGAAAATGATTAACCAAAATGGCAATATAAGGATATATTTAATACCAATCAATAATTACTTTAAATGTAAATGGACTAAATGTTCCAATCAAAAGACACAGAGTGACTGAAACAAACTAAGTACTCGTCAATTGATGAATAGATTAAGAAGATATGCAATGGAATATTACTCACTCATTAAAAAAGAATGAAATCTTGGGGGAATTCGCTGGTGGTCCAGTAATTAGGTCTCTGTACTCTAACTGTCAAAGGCTGGGGTTCAATCCTTGATCAGGAAATTAAGATCCCACAAGTTGAGTAACATGCCCCCCTCCTCCAGAAAGAATGAAACCTTGCCATTTGTGATAGCATAGATGGATCTAGAGGGTGTCATGCTAAGTAAAATGTCAAACAAAGAAAATACTGTATGAGTTCACTTATACGTGGAGTGTAAAAGCAAAACAAATGAGCAAACATAACCAAACAGAAAGCGTCATAGATACAGAGAACAAACAGATGTTTGCAGGAAGGGAGGGGAGTGAGGAAAGGAAAGATATAGGTAGAGGAGATCAGAGGTACAAACTTCCAGTTCCAAAACAAATGAGTCATTGGTATGAATATACAGTGCGGGGAAAGAAGTCAATTATTATGTAATATCTTTGCACAGCGGCAGACGGTGACTAGGTTTACTGTGGTGATCATTAGAAATATCAAATCGCTACATTGTGCTCAAGGAACTGGCATAGTATTGTAGGTCAATTATACGTCATTAAAAAAATAAAAACAAACTGAAAAAGCTACATTGAAAAGTATCTGTAGCAACATGGATAGACCCAGAGATTGTCATACTGAGAGAAGTGTCAGACAGAGAAAGAGAAATATTGCATGATATCACTTGAACGTGGAATCCAAAAAAAGAAAAAAGAAAAGAAATTAGCTCATCTACAAAACAGAAATAGAGTTACAGATGTAGAAAACAAGCTCATGGTTACCAGGGGGTAAGGGGGGAGGGCTAGACTGAAAGATCAAGATTGATACATACACATTACTATATATAAAATAGATAACTAATAAGGACCTACTGTATGGCCCAGGGAATTTTACTCAGTACTCTGTAATGGCCTATAAAGTTATATGTGTATATATATATATATATACACATATAACTTAATCACTTTGCTGTCTACCTGAAACTGACGCAATATTGTAAATCAACTATAAGTCATAAAAGGTTTTAAAAAATAATGAGGCAAATGAGGCACCTCCAAATGAGGCACCACGGCACAGTAGTTAGATCACAGGTTCTTGAGTCAGACAGACATGGTTCAAGGGTCCGCTTAGTACGTGACCTCAAGCAAGTTGTATAACCTGAAGCCACATGGCTTACTGAGAAGAAAAACAATGAGACAATGGACGTTTCATACTTAAACAGTCGGGTCCATGGGGAGAAAATGTCAGCCATTATCATCATTAACTTTAAAAAAAAAAAATTCACTACATAAAAATTGACTTATATTATGTATGATTCTTTGAATTTTATCACCTGTATAGATTCATATCCCTGGAGAAGGAAATGGCAGCCCACTCCAGTATTCTTGCCTGGAAAATTTCATGGATAGAGGAACCGAGTGGGATACAGTCCACGGGGTTGCAAAGAGTTGGACACGACTGAGTGATAAACATATAGATTCTTATAATTATCTCCATAATCAGATAAAAAAAAAAAAAATCACTACATAAAAATTGACTTATATTATGTATGATTCTTTGAATTTTATCACCTGTATAGATTCATATCCCTGGAGAAGGAAATGGCAGCCCACTCCAGTATTCTTGCCTGGAAAATTTCATGGATAGAGGAACCGAGTGGGATACAGTCCACGGGGTTGCAAAGAGTTGGACACGACTGAGTGATAAACATATAGATTCTTATAATTATCTCCATAATCAGATACATAACTGTCCTGTTATTTAACCTCCTCCACAGAAAACCAAACCATTCTCCTGCTCTGCGGTATCCTGACCCCCACTCATAACCCCTGACAGCCAGTGGTCTGCCCTCCCTCCTCATCCTCCTATTCTCAAGAATGTCAGATAAACGGAATCTCACAGTGTACAAACATTTGAGACTGGCTTCTCTCGGTCAGCATAAACACCACTGTGATTCATCCAAGTGGGGTAAATCAATGCTTCCTTCCTTTTTCTTGCCCAGGAGTACATACTTGCTGAAAATTGCTTTCTCTTTTTTCATCCCAAACAACTGTTCGGGTCAGATAAATACAAGTAGAGTCTACAGGTCTTGACCTAGGAGTCACTTTCCATAGGGAAGCTGGTAGCCCCATATTTTGCCGGGTCCTCTTCCTACTGACTAGAGAAGGAAATGGCACCCCACTCCAGTACTCTTGCCTGGAAAATCCCATGGATGGAGGAGCCTGGTGGGCTGCAGTCCATGGGGTCGCAAAGAGTCAGACACAACTGAGCGACTTCACTTTCACTTTCCTATTGACCCCTCATAAGTCCTCCTGAAAGAAGGGCCCTGAATCTAAATGTACATTAAAAAAATCATTTTATTTACTAACATTTATTCATTTATTTTTGGCTGTGCTGGGTCTTCATTGCTGCGAGGGCTTTCCTCTAGTTGCAGTGAGTGGGGGCTACTCTGTAGGGGGCGGTGCACAGGCTTCTCATTGCGGTGGCTTTTCTTGTCTCTGAGGGTACAGGCTTTGCTCCTGGCGGCTCCGGAGCTCTAGAGCACAGGCTCAGTAGTTACGGACACGGGTTTATTTGCCACACAGCAGGTGGGATCTTCCCACACCAGGGACCGAACCCAAGTCTCCTGCAGTGGCAGGTAGATTCTTTGCCACTGAGCCACCAAGGAAGCCCAGTCTAAATATACAGGAGAGAAAAATCACTGGTCCCCTTGATGGTAGAAAATGGAAGACCCTAAAGGGCTGGTAGACGGTGTCTGGGAAATACCATTCAGAGCCTGGAACCCCTTAGGCTTCATGAATGACAATTTGCAGCCAACTGGCTGGGGAGAGTCAGGTGGCCAGTTCTCCCATTCCCCGCCCCCACTATATAATCACGGGGCAGAAAGGCTGGTGCCCGTGGGTGGAAGGAAGATTCCAGAGACCAAGAGGATGGGGAGACTGAGCAGGAGAAAGAGGTTGTTTGTGGCTCTGAATAGCATCCTTCTTTGCACTGTTTTCTTCCTCCTGATTGGCTTGGGGGGACATCCCAGCCACTCCCCTGGCTCTCATTCAGAGTTACTATTATTATTATCCTTTCTTAGCACCATTAGAGAACAGATGTGACACTGCAGCTGTGGAATTAAAAGATGCTTGCTTCTTGGAAGAAAGATGATGACAAACCTAGGAAGGGCATTAAAAAGCAGAGACATCATTTTGCCAACAAAGCTGTGCTTTTTCCAGTAGTCACGTACGGATGTGAGAGCTGGACAAAAAAGCAGGTTGAGTGCCAAAGGACTGATGCTTTCAAAGTGTGGTGCTAGGGAAGGCTCTTGAGAGACTCTGCAAGGAGATCAAACCAGTTAATCCTCAAGGAAATCAACACTGAATATTTATTGGAAGAATTGATGATGAAGCTGAAGCTCCAAACTTTGGCCACTTGATACAAACAGCCGAGTCGTTGGAAAAGACCCTGATGCTGGGAAACGTTGAGGACAGGAGAAGGGGGCGACACAGGCTGAAATGGTTGGATGGCATCATCAACTCGATGAACATGACTTTAACCAAACTCCGGGAGAGAGTGAAGACAGGGAAGCCTAGCCTGCAGTCCATGGGGTTACAAAGAGTCGGACATGACCGAGGCTGAACAGCAACAAAGCGACACTGGCCTCCGAGTTGCCCCTGTGCTCAGTTGCTCAGTTGTGTCCGACTCGTCGTGACCCCAAGGACTGTAGCCCGCCAGGCTCCTCTATCCATGGAACTTCCCAGGCAAGAATACTGGAGTGGGTTGTCACTTCCTACTCCAGGGGATGTTCCAGACCCTCTGAATTGCCCTAGGAGTGTCTTTTGTCTGTCCTTCACTGCATTCCTGGGTGGTCTAGAGCAGAGTATTAGAGCGACTGCTCACGGGAGACGGAGAAAGAGAGGAGAGGTTGTCTTTGATTTCTAACTGCAAAGTCCATGCCCAAGCCTCAGAGTCTTCCCAGTGCCTCTCTGGCCCTCGGGGGATACACCATGGCAGCGGCACTCACAGGTGACCCAGTTTCGTTTGCTAGGGAGCCTGTGAGCTCCGGCTCAGGTGAAGTAAGCTTGTCTTGGGTTGCAGAGCAAAGGCAGCGGTGAGGCTGGGCTGTGGCCAGTTGGTCTGCGTGTCCCAGCTGGGGATGAGGCCAGCTTTCACTTCCTTTGGAAATACCACACACTGGGCCTCAGAAGCTTCTGCAATACGCATAGATCCTACATTCCCTGGGGAGTTTTGGTTGATGGGTTTTCTGAGCAGTAGGTTAACTTCAGTAAATGACACTCAAAGTTAGAACTTTTTGATCCAGAGAACAAAGATTACAATCCCAAGAATCCTAACAGCCAGAAACGCAAAGCACTGGGACCAAGTGTGTGACTTAGAAAATATGTATTCTGTTACAAATGAACTTACAAAACAAGTCAGAGCAGACTCCAGGAGATAGTGAAGGACAGGGTAGCCTGGCATGCTGCAGTCCACGAGGTTGCAAGAGTCAGACATGACTGAGTGACTGCACAACAACAAAAGGCAGGTATTCTCTGAAATTTGTCTTTAAAGGATGAGTTACTTTTAAAAAATGAGATTCTGATCCATTTCTTTTGTTTTTTCTTTCCATTATCTGGTTGAATGATTATTGGCATAAGAACTGAAGAAGAGCAATCAGCATCATTTTACGAAATGACTTCAAACCATCTCTCAACCCTTGGTGAATGAACATACCTTCCTCCTTGACCTGTGTGTGTATTGAATTGACATTCACTTTGTAAATTAAATATAGCAATGTTTATTTATATTTGCAAATATAATGCAAAATATAGCATTTTGCACATGGACCAGATTTTCCTATCTTGACAACCTTGAGTGGAAAATACAATGACTAAATCAGAAGCACTGTACTTGTGGTTTAGTTTGGGATTTAGTCAGTTTGGGACTGACCTTTGTAGAAGTCCCATCTGTCTGTGGGGAGATACCCTAGTGAGATGGGAAATGAGCTTAGATTACTTCCTGCTAAAGCCAAAGTCAAGTTGCCTATGTGGTCACTTTGATGCCCTAAAATCCATGTTCAAAAGAAGCAGAAGTTTTGAAGGCTTCATTAATAACCTCCTTAAATAGGATTTCTTAGTTCTAATCCAGAGTCCACTGGACACTTAGTGAAGAAAGAGGTTGGGGAATTTTAGCTCTGATGACAGACATGTCTACTGCTTTGCTGAAACCTTTACCACATTCATTTGTATGTCAGCCCAGTTCATTCCACAGTTCCTAATTCTAATACCATCCAGTATCCCAACTCAGGTCTCTATTGTTTTACCTGGCTAAGGCATTATTTTTCCTCTCCAGTATATTCCTAACCTCTTACGCTTTCTACCATGACCAATAGCTTACATCAATTACACAAACGAGATTAGTCGGGGAATTGCTTGAGCTGTTGCAGCCACTGAAGCGCTTCTCTCAAGGACCATCTATTTCCTCTTGCCACTTACCAACCATAAAACAACTATATGACTTAAAGAATGAGGCCTCTGATTAGAAAAAGGCCATCAGGAAAACAGCAGCTTGCCTCCTTCACCCTTTTTACAACCTGTTTATATCCACACAGTCATCTCATAACTCCTGAGTCCCGTCTGTCAGTTAATACATCAGTTGGAGGGGATATCCAGGAAATTCGAGGGAACAGAACAAATTAGAACTGCCTGTGTGCACCTGCATTATCCAACAAAGCAGCTTGTTATTGTGTGTGTCCTCTCTGCTTATGGCACAGGGCAGCCGGTGCTGGAATTATCCAGGACTTGACTGATAGCTGGATGCCCTCTATCTACTAGTGAATTATATGTATCAACAATCTCCTATCAAGTGATAACCCCAAGTCCTAATTATAATATGCTTTTTTATAGAAGGTTCAAGGATTTTCCCTACGAGAATAGTTTCCAAACTACTGGAAACAATGAACTATCAGAAAGGGAAATAGCAAACTCTCACAAAGAGAAATTAAGGAAACAATTCCATTTACCATCACATCAAAAAGAATTAAATACCTAAGAGTAAACCTACCTAAGGAGGCAGAAGATTTGCACTCAGTGAACTAAAAGAAACTGATGAAAGAAATTGAGGATGACACAAACATGTGGAAAAACGTACTGTGTTCTTGGATTGGAAGAATCAACATTGTTTAAAATGACCAAAATAGCCAACACAGTCTGCAGATTCAATGCAATTCCTGTCAAAATACCAATGACATTTTTCACAGAACTAGAGCAAATTCAAAATTTGTATGGAAACACAAAAGGCCTTGAATAACCAAGACTACCACATCTTCTTTATCCATTCATCTGTTGATGGACATTTAGGTTGATTCCATGTCTTGGCAATTGTAGCTAATGCTGCTATGAACGTTTGGGTGCATGTATCTTCTTGAATACTGGAGGCAAAGCAAGGTGTTGGGAGCAAAAACAGAGTACTGTGCACGCGCCTGCACTAAACATCGCCAAAGTGGTGGGCCAACTACCCAAGCCACCCCTCTGGCCTGATCCTTGGGCCTGTCCATACCTTCACTCCATATAAGGAATCAGTTTTTCCCTCCTGGGGAAGTGAGCAAGTTAAGCTGTTGGTTGTTTGCTTGTTTTTGCCCCCCTCCTGCAGCTGCAGGGGCCCTTGCTTGAATTTCCTGTCTGACCTCTTATCAATTTCTATTAATTAAAGGAAGGCCCGGAACCCTGGTCAGTATCACAGCTACTGAGGAAAACAGTATGGAGGTTTCTCAAAAAGCTAAAAATAAAACTACCATATGACCTAGCAACTTCCCTTCTGGGTATATATAAAAAAACAACAACAAAAACAACACAAAACACTAATTCAAAAAGATGCATGCACCCCAATGTTCACAGCAGCCTTATTTACAGTTGCCAACATATGGAAGCAAACTAAGCGTCCATCAACAGATGACTAGATAAAGAAGATGGAGTACATATACACAAGGGAATATTACTATTACTCAGACATCAAAAAGAATGAAATAATGCCGTTTGCAGCAGCCCCGATGGACTTGGAGGGCATTATGCTGAGTGCAATAAATCAGACAGTGAAAGACAACTACTGTATGGTATAACTTATATGTAGAATTTAAAAAGCACAGCAAATCAATGAATATAATGAAAGGGTAGCAGACTCACAGATATAGAGAAAAAAACGGATGGTTGCCAGTGGCGAGAGGGAAATGGGGAGGAGCAGCATAGTAGCAGGGCAGTAAGAGGTACAAATTATTGGGCATAGAATAAGCTACAGGCATATATCGTAGAACACAAAGAATATGACCGATCTTTTATAATGATGACTATAAATGGACATATTGTTGTTCAGCTGCTAAGTTGTATCTGACTTCTTTGTGACCCCATGTACCTCAAGAGGCTCCTCTGTCTATGGGATTTCCCAGGCAAGAATACTGGAGTGGGATGCCGTTTTCTTCTCCAGGGGATCTTCTCCACTCAGGTACAAACCCACCTCTTCTGCATTGCATGTGGATTTTTTACTGCTGAGCCACAAGAGAAGCTCATAAATGGACCATAACCTTTAAAAATCGTAAATTACTATATTGTATATTTGTAACATATAATATTGTGCTGCAACTATACTTCAATTAAAAAATACAGATTTCTGGGCCACACCTCCAGGTCCTCATCCAATAATACGTGGTAATGCCTAAGGATCTTCATTTCTAAAGACTTTCCAGGTGCCACTAGTGCTATCAATCTGGTGAGCACACTTTGAGAACCACTGCCCTAGAGGAAAGCAGACATATGACTTTGCCACAACCTTGCTCCAAAAACACATTCCTCAGTGTAGACTCTGATCAAGTTTCTAGTTTTATGGGATAAATTTTCCAATTTTTATGTAAAGCCCTCGGCATTAAATTCTAACCACAAACCCCAAAAGCTTGAAAAGCTTTGACAAGGTAGATTATGATGTGAAGCAAGAATTAAGTAGACTTTTCAGTGAAGACCTTAAATGGCCTGAGACCTCTCCAATTATCATAATGAACATGAAGTTCTGTAGCCAGAGAACTCAACCCATGTGAATTGAACCAGCACGGCTCAGGCTGGTTCCAACTTATGTTCCAGCTGTTTTTCTTTAGAACAGCAGTTGGGAAACTATGGCCCACAGGCCAAATCAGGCCTGTCATCTGTTTTTGTATGGCCTGCAAGCTAAGAATGGTTCTTATATTCTTAAATGGTTAAAAGGAAAAAAAAGATAAGGATGACTGTTTCACTGAATGTGAAAATTATATGAGATTCAAATTTCATTGTCCATAAAGTTTTACTGGAACATAGCCATGGCCAGTTTTGTATGTGTTGTCTATGGCAAAGTTGAGAGGTTACAACAAAGACACTATGACCCACAAAAACTATAATTTACTGTCTGGTCCTTTACAGAAAACATTTGCTGACCCCTACTCTAGAGGGAAAAGGAGGTTACCTTATGGCATCTACTGAGCGAAGACTATGTGAAACCTGCAAGACATGAAGAACTCTTTGGAACCACAGGCCGTGTGAACTCAGATGTTGAGATGTGCATTTGAAAATGCTGAGTTTCCATGTTCCCGCAGGATTATTAACCATCTTTACATTGCTCATCATTGTAGTTGCTATATCTGCTAGGAAGACTTTCCCTCCTGCCATCTTCATTATCTGTGTCCAGTACCCCAGCAGAAGGTTTAGAAACCAGTTCCCTAAACCTAGCAGTTGCGTTGGAAAGTAAGTCAGCTCTAGGCTTGTGTGTGTGCATGTATTCAGTCGCTTCAGTCATGCCTGACTCTTTTCGACCCTGTGGACGGGTAGCCCACCAGGCTCCTCAGTCCGTGGGATTCTCCAGACAAGAACAGTGGAGTGGGGTGCCATGCCCTCCTTCAAGGGACCGTCCGGACCTGGGGATCAAAGCTCCTTCTGTCTTCTGCACTGGAGGCTGGTTCTCTACAGCTGAGCCACGAGGGAGCCGTGTGTATGGCCCCTTAATGATAGGAGCCTTCTTTCCACAGACTTACTACAAACATTTCATTCTGGAGCAGTTTTATGCGTTGAGGGAAGGCTTCCAGGTCAAAACAGTTAGAACAATGCAGGAGGCTGCAGGGCCACCAGTGTGGTCACCCAAGCCTCACAAGCTTCACAAGAGGAACCCAGAGCCAGTCACTAGGTCAGTGGCATAAGAGCAGCCTCATAATCTCCTGGGCCTGACCACTGATGGAATATACTGGATCACAGCAAACTCCCCCTAAACACAGACATGCAGCAAAGCAAACACAGATGTTTTTGTATAACAGTGGTGTTTTGTATTGCAACGTCTCAAGAATGACTGACCCCTTGGAACATTCCTTCTAAGCAAACAATCAAAAAAAAAACAAAACCACTTGGCTGAAAGTGTAAAGTTTCCATTGATAAAGCTGTAAGTACTCTGGAGATTCCCTAAAATCTGTGTGTTTTTATAATGAGGATAAATACATGAATTTGTTTGCATACAACTAAAAATTATGAATTAAACTGGTTAAAAACAAAACTTCTATTTTTCCACCACAGTCTTAAGCTCAGAAACTTCTGATTGGCTAATAAGAAAACACAAGCCAAGGGATGAAAAGTTCTAGTTCAAGAAAACAAATATGTGGGGTGATTTTTTTGGTTTTGGGTGATCTTGTTTTTCTAAAACATATTGTTCAAATATAGGTTTTGTATGCTGCTGTTTAAGTGCTAAATTGTGTCTGAATCTCTGTGACTCTATGGACTGTAGCCTACCAGGCTCCTCCGTCCATGGGATTTCCCAGACAAGAATACTGGAGTGGGTTGCCATTTCCTTCTTCAGGGGATATTCTTGACCCAGGGATCGAACCTGCATCTCCTGCATTGGCAGGCAGATTCTCTACCACTGAGCCAGCAACTTGTTACTACTTGCCCAGAAAGACTATTCTCTCACTGCCCTGCAGTTCCTTGACCTGATAGTTACCAAGCGACATTTCCCATAGCAAACACTGTAAACTTGGTGCAGTAAAATGGAAAGACATCATTGTACAGAAAAAATCTTCCCTCCCTCTTTGTCCCACAACAATAAAGTTGCTGTCACAGAGACTGATAGTTTAGACCTACAGTTCCTTGACCTGATAGTTACCAAGCGACATTTCCCATAGCAAACACTGTAAACTTGGTGCAGTAAAATGGAAAGACATCATTGTACAGAAAAAATCTTCCCTCCCTCTTTGTCCCACAACAATAAAGTTGCTGTCACAGAGACTGATAGTTTAGACCTTGGAAAACAAATAACCTTGTGTTTTAGTTCTACTGAACAAAGAGCGTGACCTCTTTCAAAAGTCCGTTAAAAGTATGCTTTAGAAATTGCTAACCCAGGCTCTGGTTTAAGAGAACTGCACAGACTACCTTGCCATGTTGAGCAATATTTGGCTGAGATCAGTTTGCTTCTTATTTAAAATAATCCATTGTACCTTAAAGAATCCATTGTTTCTTTGATAGATTTAATTTGTAAGCTGAGAAAGGTCAGTCAAAGGATGGGGTGTGAGTGTTGTAGAAACTTTTTGTCATGTGTGTGTGTGTAAAAAAAAAAATTTAAGTACATATTCTCATCTGGACTTGGCAACAGGGGAGATCTAAGTGGTGTCATGAGCTCAAACACCAGCTCTGCCTACAGCCTGGAGACCTTGGACAGACGCTGGGGTTCAGGCTCTTGAGGTTAGGGTCCTCTGGGTTCTGCTGTACATTCTGAGTCACTTCACACATGTCCAGGTCTGTGCAAGGACCTGTTAGAGACATGGAGGGGAAATGGGGGTGGTCCTTGCCTCCAAGGGCAGGTGGAGACTCAGCCCACGTACCAGGTAGGACGGGAATGTTGGAAAAGGAGATAAGGAGGACATGATTCAGGTCAATAAGCACTGAAGGAATCAAAGGGTGTGATGTTGGTGTTTGAGGAGGATTTTCAGAGGAGCAGGAAGGAGACCTTGGAGGCAGGGGAGGTGCAGACACCTATGGAGAAGGGCAGGTGGAGACTCAGCCCACGTACCAGGTAGGACGGGAATGTTGGAAAAGGAGATAAGGAGGACATGATTCAGGTCAATAAGCACTGAAGGAATCAAAGGGTGTGATGTTGGTGTTTGAGGAGGATTTTCAGAGGAGCAGGAAGGAGACCTTGGAGGCAGGGGAGGTGCAGACACCTATGGAGAAGGGTGTGGTTCATGCTGGGCCAGCAGGAGGCTATAGGAGACTCAAGAGTATGTGAACTGAGAACTTCCAGATGTACAAGCTGGATTTAGGAAAGGCAGAGGAACCAGAGATCAAATTGCCAACATCCACTGGATCATAGAAAAAGCAAGAGAATTCCAGAAAAATATCTATTTCTGTTTCATTGACTATGCTAAAGCCTTTGACTGTGTAGATCACAACAAACTGTGGAAAATTCTTAAAGAGATGGGAATACCAGACAACCTTACCTGTGTCTTGAGAAACCTGTATGCAGGTGACCAAGCAGAAGTTAGAACCGGACTTGGAACAGTGGACTGGTTCAAAACTGGGAAAGGGGTACATCAAGGCTGTATATTGTCACTCTGCTTATTTAACTTCTATGCAGAGTGAAAAGTGAAAGTGTTAGTCACTCAGTCATGTCTGACTCTTTGTGACCCCATAGACTGTAGCCCACCAGGTTCCTTTGTCCATGGATTTCTCCTGGCAAGAATACTGGAGTAGGTTGCCATTTCCTTTTCCCGACCCAGGGATTGAACCCAGGTCTCCTGCATTGCAGGCAGGTTCTTTACCATCTCAGCCACCAGGGAGAGTACATCATGCAAAATGCTTGGCTAGATGAACCATAAGCTGGACTCAAGATTGCTGGGAGAAATATCAACAACCTCAGATATGCAGATGTTGCCACCCTTATGGCAGAAAGCAAAGAGGAACTAAAGAGCCTCTAGATGAAAGTGAAAGAGGAGAATGAAAAAGCTGGCTTAAAACTCAGCATTCAAAAAACAAAAATCATGGCATCCAGTCCCATCAATTCATGACAAATAGATGGAGAAAAAATGGAAACAGTGGCAGATTTTATTTTCTTGGGCTCCAAAATCACTGCAGACAGTGACTGCATCCCTGAAATTAAAAGACGCTTGCTCCTTGGAAGAAAAGCTATGACAAACCTAGACAGCATATTAAAAAGCAGAGACATCACTTAGCCAACAAAGATCTGTCTAGTCAAAGTTATGGTTTTTCCTATAGTTGTGTATGGATGTGAGAGCTGGACCGCAAAGAAGGCTGAGCACCAAAGAATTGGTGCTTTTGAACTGTGATGTTGGAGAAGATTCTCGAGAGTCCCTTGGACAGCAAGGAGATCAAACTAGTCAATCCCCAAGGAAATCAACCTTGAATATTCATTGGAAGGACCGATGCTGAAGCTGAGGCTCC
Source organism: Madoqua kirkii (assembly GCA_006408675.1). Classification (NCBI taxonomy): domain Eukaryota; kingdom Metazoa; phylum Chordata; class Mammalia; order Artiodactyla; family Bovidae; genus Madoqua; species Madoqua kirkii. Next base: position 18,877 of record SJYC01022177.1, on the reverse strand, counting down.
AATACTTTGGCTGCCTGATGCGAAAAGACAATTCACTGGAAAAGACCCTGATGCTGGGAAAGACTGAGAGTAGGAGGAGAAGGGGGTGACAGAGGATGAGATGGTCGTATGGCATCACCAACTCAATGGACATGAGTCTGAGCAAACTCCGGGAGAGAGCCAAGGACAGGGAGGCCTGGTATACTGCAGTCCAAGGGGTCACAAAGAAGCAACTGAACAACAGTGAATAACAGGAGACTCTATAATACAGATGCCCATCCAGATCCCCGTCACCCACTCCCCAGAGCTGTGAATGTCTGCTGCTGCTGCCCCACAGAGCATCCTTCTCCAGAGAACTGCCTTTGGCTGAGAGGAGCCACCTGATCCTTACAACCCCCAGGGGGTGGCTGGCAGCTGATGGCTGGGTGATACATGGTTACGAAGACCCACCCTCTCCTGTCCTGGTGGAACAGCTCTGTGGGGCTGTTCACACTCCAGAATTCCCAAGGGATCAGGCTGTTTTCAGACTAGAGCTGAAAACAACTCTGCTTGGCTTGTTCACCTGCCCTGCCCTGCTTGCCTCCTTCCTGACTAGTTTTCATAATTTGCACAGAAACCCCATTCACATTCTGCCTCTAAGGAGCCCACCAACTAGGTCCAGCACCAGGCAGAATTAAGGGGTCCTTGGATACTAGACAAGGACAACAGGGTATGAGATGGTTGGATGGCATCACTGACTTGATGGAGTTTGAGCAAGCTCCGGGGTTGGTGATGGACTGGGAAGCCTGGTGTGCCACAGTCTACGGGGGTTGCAAAGAGTCAGACACAACTGAGTGACTGAACTGAAGTGAATGCTAGGATATTTGATTGGTAGGCAGACCAAATAGAAGGAAAACTGGCTTCTTCAACCTGTTCTCACCTGTGCCACTTTACTGTTTTTGTTTTTTATGTAGGTCATTTTTAAGTCTTTACTGAATTTGTTACAATATTGCTTCTGTTTCACATCTGGGTCTTTTGGCCATAAGACATATGGGATCTTAGCTCCCCAACCGGGGATCGAACCCGCATCCTCTGCATTGGAAAGAGAAGTCTTAACCGCTGAACCACCAAGGAAGTCCTTGCCACTTACATTTAAAGTTCAGCAAGTCAAAGGGAAGCCTGGTGTGCTGCAGTCCATGGGGTCATAAAGAGTCGGACACAACTGAGCAACTAAACTGAACGGAATGATTGCACTGAAATGAACTGAACTGAAGTCAAAGGCACCCACTCCACTTTCTCCTGGGTGCCTGCCCCAGACAGAATTTCCTATCGATTTTCTCATGGTGCCGGAAGTGCTTTGGTTTAACTAAAGAACAGTGGCAGGTTCAGATTCTGCTGCCCCAGAAACACCTCTGTTGCGGGGTGGTCCATCTGCCTGACCCCAGCCCAACAGGGCGGGGGTTCAGCCTCCTTGTTGGTGAAGGCTCTTAAAGGGACAGAGATTGGTGGTGTGTTTCTTCCTCCACATGGTCGGCCCCTTAAGAGGCATATGAAGAAGAAAGCTGATAGTAGGGAAAGGCCACCTCCCTCTACATGCCCCCTTCTGTTTCCAAGTCATCTCCTTCCTTTCCCCGTCTACTCCAAGTACTACCCACCAGTTCAACTAGACATTCACCAGGTACCAGGCACAGTTCTGGGTACTGGGCTACGGCTGTGATCATCATGGTGAAGCCTGGCTCTTGGGACTTCACGTTCTAGTCAGTGGCGGCTGGAAAAGGGAAGCATACTAAACAGAAATAGCATTATCACTTTAAAGAAAAAAACAGTAATGGCTTAGAGAAAGGCTGAGTCCTACGGGGATGGGTAGGGGTCAGGGAGGGCCTCTAGGAGTTAAGCCATCAGTGCTGAGAAGAAGCTGGTCCAGCAAATATGTGGGGAAAGAGCATCCAGGCAGAGGAAACAGCAAATACGGAAGTCCTGCTGTGCGCTGACCACGCCACATCTGGGGGATCCAGGGGAATCTCTGGGGAAACTCAGGTTGTTCTCTCTTTCGTTAATCCTTATAGGGATGGTCAGGGAAGGAGGGAATCACCTCTATGTGCCTGAAGTTTCTACACCTTTACCCCCAGTGGCATTTGACAAAGTGGAGCTCTCTGTGAGGGTATCTCTTCTCTTCCAGACAGTGAGCTGGGTTTTCAACAGTAACCCCAAGGCTTTCAGGATAGTACACAGCCTTGCGCTCTCTGTTTCCTCGTGGGGTCAGATGTGTTGGTCACTGCCTATACTGGACCACTCCTGACTCCCATGTGCCTAGGATGATGAAACTTCCTGTCTGCGTGCGAAGGCTTTAACTTCCTTCTCTTTGGACATGCAAGCATGTTGAAAACTTACAAACTGAAACAGTACTTTTAGCAAGGGAGGCCCAAAACACCTCTTAGAACCAAAGTAACAGGGGCCTCCATCTCCTCTCCCAGGAGATGTAGAGCCAGACAAGGTACTGATTAACCTCCGAGCAGGCTCCCTGCCAAGCCTTCCCTCACAGGTCAGCCAGGCCCCAAAGTCAGCTTCTTTCCTCCACTGACCTCTGGGCTGCCTGGTCACTGGCTTGGCTCATGACAATTTATTTTCCTTAATTGTCAGAAAGATGCCCAGGGGTCTCAGCAGGAGAGCAGACGGGATTAGGAGCTTTGAACCCCAGTGTCACCCTCTTGTCCCTTTAGCTGACGGCCCTTGAATTAACTCCAGACTTCAGGACCATGAGATCCGATCCCATCAGCTTGGTTTGCTCTATGAAAATAATCATAATAACTACATGGAGGGGGTGGGAGACCATTCAAACCCCTCCCAAGTCTCAGGGTGATGTCTGTCTGGCTTCATCACTCCGTGTACATTACTGACAGTTTCTCTTTAGAGTCCTTCAAGGACCATTCTCCTGCAGCCACCGTGGGTGACATGAAGGGAAACCAAGACCCCATGTCAGGGAGACGCCTGTCCTCTGTTCTTTTACTGGGGCCCCCTTCTGGCAGGCAGGAGAGTGAAACTGGTGAGGGTCCATGACACAGAACAGGCTAGAAAGCGTAGCACGGGGGACACAAGGAGCGGAACTCAGTGCGAAAGAGATGGAGACAGTGGGAGTGGGTGGGTGTCAGGGCAGGAGACACTCAGATGACATGGGTGTGACTTCCTGGGGCTCAAGGAACAATCTGAAGTTACTTGACTGTAATAAGGAACAGCCTGATTCTGCTGCAGTCCAGCGGCATGTTGGATCTTAGTTCTCCAACTAGGATTCGAACCCTCACCCCTTGTATTGGAAGGCTGAGTCCTAACCACTGGGCACCTGGAAGTCACCCTGCCCATGTGTCCTTTCGTGATGCTTTTAGTTCTCAGAGCGTCTGTCCCTATCTCCCCAGAGAACAGTGTATTGATTCTCTTTCCTCATAGCACAAAGCATAATGTTTGCTGTGAAATAGAATTTAAGTAAATATTGATGAGTGGGTGAGAAATGGTTGTTCTGTCTTTTCTTGGAAGAAATGATCCTTCAAGAGCCATCATTAGCCAAGCACTAGATTCTTCCCTGGCCCCAGTGCTGGTAAAATTCTTCATCACACCATCCCTTCCTCCTTGCAAGAAGATCCAACCTGTCAACCCTAAAGGAAATCAGTCCTGAATATTCATTGGAAGGACTGATGCTGAAGCTGAAATTCCAATACTTTGGCCACCTGATGCAAAGAACTGACTCACTGGAAAAGACCCTGATGCTGGGAAAGACTGAGAGTAGGAGGAGAAGGGGATGACAGAGGATGAGATGGTTGGATGGCATTGCTGAGGCAATGGACATGAGTTTGTGTAGGCTCCGGAAGCTGGTGATAGACAGGGAAGCCTGGCGTGCTGCAGCCCACGGGGTTGTGAAGAGTCGGATACGACTGAGCGACTGAACTGAACTGAACTGATCCCTTCCTGGGGACAGAACAGGTGCTCCTACTGGTAGAGAGCCCTCCTCTTTGAAGGTCATTCTCCAGAAACACCTCCTCATCTGCAGAATCTGGCTGGGTGTGAATTTGACTCCCATAGTCTCCCTCTCCAAGGGAGCTTGACCTCGCAGAGCTTAACCTCTGAGTCTGGAGGAAAGGGCCTTGTGGTCAGGTGGGGCTGTCCTCAGGGATGATCTTGGTGAGCGGGGTCCTGAGCAGTGCTGAATGAGATGAAGTGAGTCCCCAGGACAACAGAGTACAAAATCCAGAAACAGCCGCCACGCCCTATGGAGAGCTTCTACAGGACAAAGGAACTGAAACTTTCAGTCGCTCAGTATGGACTGAGCATACAAGTCATATGACCCCACAAAATGTAGCCCACCAGGCTCCTCCATCCCTGGAACTCTCCAGGCAAGAATACTGGAGCGAGTTGCCATTTCCTACTCCAGGGGATCTTCCCAACCCAGGGATCAAACCCAGGTCTTCTGCATTGCAGGCAGATTCCTTACCCTCTGAGCCACCAGAGAAGGCAGCATCACAAATTGTGGGGAAAGATTAGCTGATGTAACACTTAGTGTTGGGATAACTGGAGAGCCCTGTGGAATCAGAAACACCTGGAGGCGTTCTTTTTGTAGTCCAGGATACATTCCAAAGAAACTGGAGATTGGATGTAACAAACAAAACCATCCTGGGACTTCCCTGGTGGTCCACTGGTTAAAACTTTGCCTTCCAATGCGGGGGGAGGGGTGAGAGGGGTGCGAGGGTTCGATCCTTGGTTGGGGAGCTAAGATCCCCCAAGCCTTGGGGACAAGAAATCAAAGCATGAAACAGGAGCAATATTGTAAAAAATTCAATGAAGTCTTTTAAAATGGCCCACATTAAAAAAAAACAACAGCAAAAGGAAACCATCCAAGCACTAAAGGGAAACATGAATAAATCCTTCTATAATCTTGGGCTAGGGAAATCTTTCCTAATTTTGACTCAACATCCAGAAGCAATAAAGGGAGATATCAATAAGTTTCATTTAACTGAAGTTTTTGTCATGGCCCCAAAATTAACTTAAATAAACAAAAACTTAAAAGACAAACGACAGACTGGTTTAAAAAAAAGATTTACAACTGCATCACAAAAGAGTTAACATTCTTAGAATAAATATAAAGTGCTTCTAACATAAACTGAAATGCCAACCAGAAAGGTGCACTAAAAATACAGTTTACAGAAAAATAAAAGCAAATAAACATTTCAAAACTACATAAAAAGATGCTCAACCAAGCTTGTAGTAAAAGAAATGCAAATTACTCCAAGGAACTAATTCTTGCTGATCAGATTGGCAAAAATCCAAAAGTTTAACAAAACACTCTCTTGTCCAGGCTGTGAGAAGACAGACATTCTCACGCTTTGCTAGTGGGAATGGAACCGTCCCGCTGAAAGGGAATTTGGCAATACCTGCTTCTAGGAATCTATCTTAAAGATTCACCACAAACAATACAAACAGACACAGGGGCAAGGCTATTTATTGCAGCCTTATTTGTAATAGCCTAAGCCTGGAAAAAATGCCAAGTGCCCATCAATAAGCAGAATAAACATAGGACATCCACACAGTGAGTACTTTGGAGCCATCGAAGGAATGAGGAATCTTCCTCAAAAAGTTGAAAATAGAATTACCATCCGACCTAGCAATTTCACTTCTTGGTATATACTAAAAAGAATTGAACTCAGGGTCTCCAAGAGACCCCGTGTTCACAGCAGCATTACTCCAGTAGTTAGAACACGGAAGCCACCTGAGTGTCCACTGATGGGTGAATGGGTAGGGAAAATGCCATCTGTACATGCAGTGGAACATTATTCAGCCTTCAGAACAAAGGAAAATCTGCAATATGCTACATGGATGAAACTGAGGACATCAGGCAACTGAAATATAGGATCTCAAAGAGACATCTGGGCTCCCATGCTCACTGCAGCCTAATCAAAATAGTCCCAAAGTAGAAGCAACACGGACGCCTGTCAATAGGTGAATGGACGACAATGGGGCATAAACACACAGTGGAATATCATTCCGCCTTTAAAAAGGCAGAAAACCCTCTCATCTGCACAATGTGGATGAACTTCATCCTAAGAGAAATAAGCCAGTCACCGAAGGAAAACTACTGCATGATTCCACCTACGCTGTGCTATGCTTAGTCACTTCAGTCACAGCCGACTCTTTGCGACCCCATGGACTGTAGTCCACCAGGCCCCTCTGTCTATGGGAATTCTCCAGGCAAGAACACCGGAGTGGGTAGCCATTCCATTATCCAGGGGAACTTCCCCACCCAGGGATCGAACCCAGGTCTCCTGCCTTGCAGGCAGATTCTTTATGATCTGAGCTGCCAGGGTAGCCCTGTTAAATGGATCCCAAAGAAACTGAGTTTACATGGCTCTAAAGTAACTTCCAGTTAATCTTCATTGCAATGCCAGCTGGAAGGAATGCTCCTCTAGGAGGTACACAAGGAAGAAGCGCAAGCATCCTTATCTCCAATTGACGACTGACCACATGGAGCCCCAGAGAGACTGGCAACTTGCCCAAGCCCACTTAATTAGTTAGCAGGAGAGTTGGGACCAACTTCCGCAGGTCTGGCTTCAGGCCTGGGGTCGGATCAGGCACATGCGCACACATCACCCGTTACTAGCCTCCACCCAGATGGTTCTCCATAATAAGCACCGCAGGCCCTGGGCCTAGCGCTCACGAGCTTTGCCAAGGCCCAAGAAAACATGTTGGTCCCTAAATTCAAAAAGAGAAAACAGGACTTCCTTGGAGGTAGAGGATAGGCATCTGCCTGCCAATGCAGGTCACACGGGTTGGACCCTGGTCCTGGAAGATCCTGCATGTTGCCGAGCAACAAAGCCTGTGAGCCACACTACTGAGTCCGCTGTACTGTAACTGCTGAAGCCTGTGTGCCTAGAACCTGGACTCCGCAAAAAAGAGTGGGCCCCGCTCCCTGCAGCTAGGGAAGGCCGAGTGCAGCAATGAAAACCCAGCGCAACCAAAATAATAATTTTTTTTAACATTTTTTAAAAGAAACCAGGAGGAAGAAAGGTTGGAGATGGGTGAAGTATGCGATTGCTAAAAACAAAGGAGTGATGTGATGGTAAAGAAAGAAAAGATGAAGAAAGAAAAACAATAAAAGCATAAAAGTAAATATTGAGAATTTCCTGGTGGTCCAGTGGTTAGGACTCTGCACTTCTACTGCCGAGGGGCTGGGTTCAGTCCCTGTGGAGGGAACTAAGATCCCGCCAGTCATGTGGCCTGGTAAAAAAAAAAAAATTAAAAAAAATTTTTAAGCATGTGTTTATAAACTGTGACACTGTTACCTATTCAACTGCAATTGAGCTCAACTATTTTTAGTTGCTTTTCCATTAAGTTGAATGAGGTGTGTACCTGCATTTTAATGTATTTGCTGTGATGGGCAGTGGCACCTCCAAAATCAGAGTGCTGGGCTCCTCAGAGGTCTTCAGACAGATACTTGGTAGTAGAACTCTGTAAGGCACAGGTCTGGGCGCCCCAGCTCCAATGTCCTGCCTCTGAGATAATTGCATTATTTGGTAAAAGGATACCAGCAAGCCAGACAGGAGAGCACTTGGCAGAAACTCCTTCTGTCTCCAGTGAGCCCTGGGGCCCAAATGCCACTTCGAATCACTCATCAGCTCCATCTTCTAGGTTTACTTAAGCAGTCATTTAAAATCAGACACTCTGAGAGGCTGTTGCTGCTGCTGCTAAGTCGCTTGAGTCGTGTCCGACTCTGTGTGACCCCATAGACGGCAGCCCACCAGGCTGCCCGTCCCTGGGATTCTCCAGGCAAGAACACTGGAGTGGGTTGCCATTTCCTTCTCCAGTACTGACTGATAAAAGACCTGGGGAGACAGTGCTTGGGGAATGGAAGGGGTGAGAGTGATACATCTAACATTACCTCTGGAAGAAGAACAGCAACCCTGGAGGCTGCTGAACGGTAGCCTGAGGGAGAAGCTTCATGAATGGGAGCAGATCCCAGACAGAATCACAGAGACACAGAAGCAGAGCCCTGATGGAACCATGCCTGAAGCCCGCATGGTTTCTCAGCTACGAGAGCCAACAAATCCCCTTTGTTGCTCCGCTAGTGTGGGTTGAGTTTTGTTGCCTGAAATCAAAACCATCCTGACTGAGGCAGCCCACCCAGCTCTCTCATCCCTCTGATCCAGGAGAGAAAGCAGCAAGCAATCCAGAAGAGAGATCTTAGCCCCTTGCCCAGGAATCAAACCTGGGTAGATCGGGTTAAAACCAGGCATCCTCACCACTGGACCACCAGGGGCTAGAGGCTAGGAGAAAAATGGTCCTGGCTCTTTCCCCTGTTTGAAAGCAAGAATGTTTCTAGGAAGCAAAAACTGCAAAAACGGGTACAAAATTTATTATTAAGACACAGTGCAACATTTAGGAGAGCACACAGGGAAATAATTTATTTATGTAAGTCAGAAGTTAGGCAGAAATACACACCCAGAGAGGAGAGCATAAAAAGCGCCATAAAGAGGCAATAGGAATCACTTACATAGGGCAGTCCTTCTGGGTCTTTGTTTACCTTTGGCAGATGATCTTTTGTTCGTTTGTTTTAAAATTTGTAAATATTTATTTATTTGGCTTTGCCAAGTGTTTGCGTGGTGTGTGGGACCTAGTTCCCTGACCAGGGATGGAACCTGGGGCTCTTGCATTGGGGATGCAAAGTCTTAGCCACTGGACCGCCAGGGAAGTCCTAACTTGTTTCTTTTTTCACACTTGACCTGTCCTGGACCCTCCCCAACATACATGCTCAATTTTTTGCTAAGATGGATCTCACCTCAGAGGCTTGTAGGTGCATGCCCACACTTATGGGGTGGAGCCCTCTCTCTTTTTGGTCCTCAAGGAGCCTTCCTGCATGTGTGCAGACAGGGTAGCTTTCCTAGACCTCAGGAGGGGTCATTGTATGTCTATCCGAACAGAGCTTAGCTTCTGCCACTAGCTTTGCCCTTGGAGCGTCTGGGTGGGAACAAAGCTTCAGTTTTACTCCACTTGACAAACTCCAGCTGTCCAGCCGCAGGGGCCCACCTGTCTCCTGCCTCACACCCTCCTCCGGCACAACCTCAGGAGTCTTCCCCTAGAGTACTTTCTTGGGGGTTGGCCAAGAGGCATCTGCACTCAGGCCCTCTGACGTTACTCTCACTGTGACAGAGCCAACCTGAAATCCGAGAGCTTTACAGAAACATTCCTTTCCCTAGACTCGGCCAAGAGGATCAGAGTGTCCAGGAAGCTGGCCTTGGGGTGGGAGTGTCTGTGCTGCTGGCCCCAGCATCTTTGTTCCTCCCTCTCATGTCCTCCACGCCCTCCTAGCAATAAGCTGGGGAAGCAGACAGAATGTCCAAACCCCACTCATCCATTGCATAAGCACTTACGACCCCACTGTAAGACATCCCATGATGGGTCCTGGGCAAAGAGATGGGAGCAGTGAGCAGAGGACAGGCTGTAGCAGAGGGCTGAGTAACCTGGGCAATGGGAGGGGGACTAGGAGGAGTTAGTGTGGGGTCTAGAAATTCCCTTGTGGTCCAGTGGTTAGGACTCAGCTTTCACTGCTGGGGCCCGGGTTCAATCCCTGGTCGAGGAACTAGGATCCTACAAGCTGTGTGGCAAAAAATAAAAAATTAAACAAAAAAGAGTGTGGGCTTTGGATCTGAAGTGCAGGTGTCCTTGGACAAGTTACTTTGTAATTCAGTGCCTCAGTCTCCTTATCTGGCAAATGTTTGACATATCTTGTAAGTATTAGCTTTTATTATTATTGTTTTATTATTAAGCATTAATTTTATTGTTATTGGATTCATTTTTCAGAAAGAGAATTGACTTTAACCCACTCAGCTGGGCAGAGCTTGGGCCTGTGGACCCTTGATCTTGTAAAACAGGAGTTTTCAGCTAAAAGGCTGTAGGCAGGGACTTCCCTGAAAGTCCAGCAATTAGGACTCCATGCTTCCACTGCAAGGGGCACGGATTTGATCCCTGCGGAACTAAGATCCTGTGAGACCAATTCCAATTTTGCCTCTGAGGCTCTCATTCTGGGCTTTTATGAAGAAATGCAGGAGGGGTCCTCTCTAATTACTAGTTAAGTGCAAAGAACCATGTTGGAGGGAAGGAAGGACCTTTTTGGGACAAGGATTCCTCCTTTTCACAGCAATTCAATTACATGCAACCAGAGTTTGCACCGAGCACCTGCCGTGTGCCAGGGTTCAGTCTCATGTGCCAGGGTTCAGTCTCATGTACCAGGAGCAGAGAGGAAAACAAGGTTCCTGTGTCCACTGAGCCCTCGGTCTCCAGGCCACGGAGCGATGGGGATGGAATGACACAAGCGCCCACTGTCATTCAATAAAGGCTGAAGGGACCAAGGTCAGGGGAAGAAAGACATTAGCTCTGAATCCTGGAAGACTCCTCAGCAGAAGCAGGATCCAGACCAGGGGAGCTGGAAAGAAGGGCAGGTCTTTGACAGGCTGAAAGGCACAGCTCTGGGGAGGAAAGACATAAGAAAAGGCACAGAGGTGGGGCCCACACGGGCCTGCTGGACACAGTCAGGACGGAGGCGGGTGAGGTGGGACGCCAGGGGAGACACCAGGAGGACTGAGGCCTCCTGCAGCCCCAGCTGGCTCGGCCACCTGTCAAACAGCTATGCCTGGCACTCGGGGGCAGCTCCTGGTAGCAAATGCGGTGAAAGGTCAGTAAAGTTCAGAAAGACAAGAGTGAGCAACTTCCCATGAAGTCCAGCGGTTCAGACTCTGCGCTGCCACTGCAGGCAGGTGTAAATTCAATCTCTGGTAGGGAATGAGATCCCATGGGCCATGCAGTGTAGCCCCAAGAAAAGGGAAAAAAAAGACAAGGGTGGGGGGTTGAGGGGGGCAGCGGAGCGAGGATCCTTGACAGCCCCACCACCGGTGCCCAGTTGGTTTGATTCCAGCTCCAATTTCCCTCTGACTCCTGCAGAGAAGCACAGGGCATCTGGAATCTGTTCTGGCCAGTTCTGGGCAGTGTTTCCATAGGCCCCACTCTCAGTTGCTAACTGCTGCTACCTTGCCCCAGGGCCCCATGGGGGGCTGACTTCAGGGCTCAATGCAGCCCTTGTAGCCAGCAGGTATGGCCGGCAAGGAAGTCATTACAGACGCTCGAAGGGACTGTGGTCAGACACTACTGGAACTCACTTGTCACTGCATTTCCACCACTCAACCCAGTACTGACTGCATAACTGAACTGTCTGATTGCCTCTTTAGCTGTTCCCTACAGGGCAAGGGGTGTGTATGTGTGTGTGATTTTTATGTATGTGTGTGTGCTGAGTTTTTCACAAATGCGGTTTTGATAGTGGACAGCTCTGTATTTTCTCCTTTTTCTCTGTCCCTTTCTCTGCTGCCTTTATCATTTTGTCTGCTTTGCACAGGAAGCAATGCTCAGTGCTTAGCATCTAGTCCTCCATTTTTCTCACACTCGCATATCCATCTGCACACACTGCATTTGGATTTAATCCCGGGAAGCAGGCAAACTTAATGAGAAAACGCTGGCTTGTGGGTCAGGAGGCCTAGGTCCTGGTCACTGGCTTGACAGCACACCTTCTGTGAAGCCCGGAGTCAGGCCCCTCCTCTCGGTGGGCCTCAGTTTCTTTAAGGCCTGGCCCCAAACCAGCACTTAAAAATGTTTAAAAATGTTGACTGAATGACTATATTAGATTAGACAGTCTACAAATGAACTTCCTGGCTTGAAAATGCTGTGACTCATGAAGGAATTAGTTGCCCCTTAGGTGATTTAAAAAACAAGTTGGGCAATTCCCCAGCAGTCATGTGGTTAAGACTCGAGCTCTCAATGGAGAGAACACAGGTGCGATTCCTGGTTGGAGAAATAAGATCCTGCCCGCTGCCCAGCATGGTCAAATAAAATAAATTTAAAAAAAAAAGAATATGTAAAAAAAAGAAAATTGACTGGAAAATGCGTTGCAAGTGACAGATCATGTGTCTCTCTCCAAATGTGGGGACAGAGGCCATTCTAGTCACAGGACAGGGACTGGAATAGGGTGGGGGGCAGGTGGCAGAATAACTCCCCGAAGGAAAATTCGGATCCAGTACCCAGAAGTTGGGGTGGATGTGGGGAAGTAGGTGTGGATCTTGGGGAAATCATCAATTTCAGAAACAGCAAAATGTCTGGATTGCTGCCACTACCACCACATACACACCCACAGTACTGAAAGGACAGCTAGACATGTGAGCAAGAATGAAAAAAAAATAAAGAAAGCTGCTGAATTCCAACTGAATGCAAAGAATTACAAAAGCCAGGGATGTGTGAAAGGGGCTGGAATGTCATCCGTGCAGCGAGAACTAAAAGAAGGGAAGGGAAAGAGCACGTTGTACCCTCCCTTGGGAAGGTTACCCTGGGTCTGGCACAGGCATCTGCCCTAGACCAGGAGCTCCGTCTGAATGGCGGGCGAATCCTCTGCTGAGAAGGCCAAGGGTGGGCTGAGGCCCTGCTGAGGGACTGGCATTGCCCCAGTTGGGAAGCAGGTCCTAGGTGTCCTGATGTGTGGGCAGCCTCAGTGGCAGGAAACCAGACTTTTTTTGGGAAAATCCACACGATCCTCAGATTCCCCCCGGGAATGAGGGCTGCAAACCCTGGGAAGAGGCATTACTGACAGCTCCCCAGCCTTGGTGTGTCCACCTCTGCTTACAGACAGGCCTCAGGCCCATGGGGAGCCAGCCTTGGTCCCTGTGAACAGTATATTCTAGGAGGAGATGTGAGTTTGATCCCTGGGTCGGGAAGATCCTGGGAGAAGGAAATGGCAACCCACTCCAATATTCTTGCCTGGGAAATCCTGTGGACAGAGGAGCCTAACAGACTACAGTGCACAGGGTTGTATTTGCAAAGAGTTGGATATGACTTAGCAACTAAATAGCAACAAGTCTGGAGTACTCTCAGGCTCAGGAGTGGGTCTGGATCCAGCTGCCCCACTCAAGGATGCCATGGAATAGCCAAGGGTCCCCAGGCCTCCCAGTTACCTCGTAGGCCTGCCAGCCACGAGCACCAAGCTTGGGAGATAACTCAAGACCAAGTGCACAGTCTGAACCTTGTCATGGGGTCCCCAACGATGCCCTCTAAAGCATCACAAAACTCCCACCAAGCAGTCGCCGGTTACCAACCAAACCGGCTTACTGGTTTTAAAAACTGCCTGTTATAGTTGCTAGTGGAACTGCAGCTTTGAAAGTGCCAAGTGTCAACTGCCAACTAGGGCATCTTAAAGTTGGTCAAAAATGGAGGCTGGCTTACCTTTGCCTGGATTTGGAGCTGAGGAACTGCTCTCTACCTACAAGCCTATTTCAGTCTCCAGGCAACTGGAATCTCAAAGGTTTTCTTTCTCTGTGCTTCATAGTCCAGGGTCATGGACTATGAGAATTGTCCTTGCTCCTTGGAAGAAAAGCTATGACAAAGTTAGACAGCGTAATAAAAAGCAGAGACTTCATTTTGCCAACAAAGGTCCATACAGTCAAAGCTATAGTGTTTTCAGTAGTCATGTATGAATGTGACAGTTGGACCATAAAGAAGGCTGAGGGCCAAAGAACTGATGCTTTTGAACTGTGATTCTGGAGAAGACTCTTGAGAGTCCTTTGAACAGCAAGGAGATCAAACCTGTCAATCCTCAAGGAAATCAACCCTGAATATTCATTAGAAGGACCGATGCTGAAGCTGAAGCTCCAGTACTTTGGCCACCTGATTCAAAGAGCCAATTCATTGAAAAAGACCCTGATGCTGGGAAAGATCGATGGCAAAAGGAGAAGGGGATGTCAGAAGATGAGATGTTAGATAGCATCATCAACTCAGTCGACATAAATTTGAGCACACTCAAGAGACAGTGAAGGACAGAGAAGCCTGACATGCTGCGGACCATGGAGTTGCAAAGAGTCGGATATGACTTAGCGACTGAACAACAATCAGGGTTGCAGATCTGGAAAGTTATCCCACAGTTAGACTGAGTTCCAGTCACACAGCCTTGCCTCTTACCCAGCTGTGCGACGTCCAGCCCAGCAGTCACTGAACCAAACCTCTCTGACCGTCAGTTTCCTCCTCCGAAAAGCAGAGACTGCTTCTAGTGCCACAACCTGCCTCATCTCCTCCTCAAGAGATGCAGCTGGTTTCAGCAATAATAAGGTGTCAACTTTCTTTATGTAAACTCTCTGGGCATGTTATGTTTGTAGAATATAACGATTCTGAGAATGCTCTAATCTCATCTCCAGGAAGCACGTGGCTTTTTTTTTTTTTGGCTGCACCATGCAGCTTCCTGCATCTTAGTTTCCTAACCAGGGATTAAACCTTGGTCCCCATCAGTGAGGCTGATTCCTAGATGATGCAGCTGGTAAAGAATCCACCTATGCAAGAGACACAGTTTCAATCCCTGGGTTGGAAAGATCCCCTGGAGAAGGAAGTGGCAACCTACTCCAGTATTCTTGCCTGGAGAATCTTATGAACAGAAGAATCTAGTAGGCTATAGTCCAAGGGGTTGCAAAGAGTCAGACACAACTGAACACACAAGCATTCATGCATGTCCCAGCAGTGAAAGCTCCAGATTTTAACCACTAGACTGTCAGAGGATTCCACGAAGAATCCATCCTTCTAGTTTTCCTCCCTGGCCCCTAGTGACCTCCCACAAGTTCCTCAAGTCGAGGAAACTCTCTGTGGCCACCATCATAGGCAAAGGGAACAGGTCCATAGAGCAGGGAGCCTCTGATCCCACATGCCGCCAGTACCCATGGTCCAAGCGGTCACAGGCCACTCCGCCTGCAGTGTTCTCAAGTCTCTGCCAGGAAATAATCCTCAGACCCCCAGAAGCTCACGTACTCTCTACATGTTCCTCATGGAGAGTAGGAAGAGCTGGCCTTACTTAAGATGGAAAAGGCAAACCTACGAGGCAAGAGGTGGGAGGCCTATTCCTTAATAACAGGACAGGTGAGTAAGAGCTGGCCTCTTAAATGAATCCAACACTCAGTTCTTGGTGGCCTGGGAGCCTGGCGCTTTAAGGGCCTTGTAGGGAGAATGGGTGGCACTGCTCAGGTGAACAGGGCAGGAGCTCCTCTTCTGCTGCAAGAGGTAGGTACAGAACAGGTCACTACCTATGGCCCTGGAGAAACGTTCAGAGCACAGGAGGGCACAAAGAATGGAAATTCTCAGCTCTGCGGGGGTGTAGGGAAGCGTCATGGAAGCTATGTGAGCTGGGTGTCAAAGGCTGGGTTGTCTTCAGACAGAAAAGTCAGGGCGGCACACAGCCTGGACAGAGGCACCAGCTGTCACAAGCCCCGCGGTGTAGAGGACTGCTCCTGGGCAGCAGGGAATAGCGAAGAGGAGGACCCGGGGGGAGAGTGGGTGGCAGATGGGCAGGGCCTCTCCCTCCACGGTAGACCTGGACTTTTATCCCGAGGGCAGAGTAGAGCCTGGCAGGTGTTATAAGCGGAGGAGTAAAGTGCTTACTTTTGCATTTCACAGAGCTGAGACAGGCAGAAAAGAGATTACAATCATCCATATCTGTGGCTTCCTCGGCCACAGATTCAACCAATGGATCAAGAATATTTTTGAAGAAAATTATAGAAAGTTCCAAGATGCAAAACATGAAATTGCCATGTGCCTGGCATATTTACATAACATTTACATTGCATTAGGTGTCATAAGTGACCTGGAGACAATTTAAAGTACACAGGAAGATGTGCATAGGTTATATGCAAATACCTTACCACTTTATTTTCTTTCATTTTATTTTTTGGCAGTGCCACACAGCATGTGGGATCTTAGTTCCCCCATGAAGGATGGAACCCGTGCCCTGCAGTGGAAGTGCAGAGTCTTAACCACTGGACGGAGGGAAGTCCCAATACTACATCATTTCATACAAGGGACTTGGGAAAGACTGAAGGTGGGAGAAGGGACAACAGAGGATGAGCTGGGTGGATAGCATCACCGACTCAATGGACATGAGTTTGAGTACAGTCTGGGAGTTGGTAATGGGGAGGGAGGCCTGGCGTGTTGTGGTTCATGGGGTCACGAAGAGTCGGACACTACTGAGAGACTGAACTGAACTGGGCATCTTTGGATTTTGGAACCCCCCAGGGGTTCTGGGGATGCTGGTAGTTAGAGAGGAGTGGGGCTGCAAACCGTAGTACAGGCAGGAAATAGGAGCCAGGGACACTGGTAGCCACCCAGGTTGACTAGGGCCTTCTCCATCATAACGAGGAGGTCTTTTGGGTCCTGCCCCTCTTCCTGGGACATGCAGGACTCCCCTCTGCTGATCACTGAGGCCCCATCCACTGGCTCAGCCAGAAAAACCCGCTTGCCTGGACTGCCCCTACTGCCCTTCCCAGAAAGTCAATGAATCACCCTTCCACATTCTACTGACTCCCAGCCTGGTTAGCCCTGGGCTGTTCTTTATGCTTCAGCCTCCCCTCTGCTCCAGGCTACAGGCTACAGGATTCCTAACAAGCTTCAGTGTCCTGTCCTCGACCTTCCCACCCCCTACTCAGTGCAGCCTGAAACTCAAGCTTCTGCCTCAACCTTCCCCAGCAGACAGAGCACTGTGGTTGTGCAGCCTCGCCGGGTGTGGGTGAAGCGAGTGTCTATGGCATGAGAGGCAAGGCAGACACCAGTCTCTACTTCCACAAGGAGGCAATCCCAGCCTCTGCCTGCCCAGCCTTGCCAAGACGAGCGTACCACTCTACTCTTGCCCCCTGTCCAAGGCTACCTTTTGTGGAACCAGGCCTCTGCTGATTTGGCCAAGGTGGGCATGACTGAGCCTGGACTAGGTGACATGGGTGTGCCATGTGGCTGGGTATAAGCTCATGAGGTGCATCATGGTGACAAGAGCACCCGAAGTGTGTGTGTGTGTGTGTGTGTGTGTGTGTGTGTGTGTGTAGGGGTGGGCACCCAGGGTAGCATGGCGGCAGGGGGGCGGGGGTTGACTCTAGAGACTGTAAATAAATACATGCATCAGAGTTGCAAAAGGAAGACTTCGCTGGTGGTTCGGTTGTTAAGACTCCCAGCTTTCACTGGAGGGTGTGATCCCTGGTCTGGGAACCAAGATCCCACATGCCATGTGGTGTGGCCAAACAAGGTTCAGAAAGGCCAGGTGACTTCACTGATGCTTTCAGAATGTGGGCACATACCCAGCAGTTCCTTTGAAAGGATATAGGAAGAGACCAGGCAGAGACTGGGTATTCCACTGGGCCTGATGATTTCAGAGAAGGGCCCTAGGGCTGAAATCTATCAGAAATGGAAGGGCCCCTTGGACTGCGCTAGGGTCTGGGGATACCTGTTAAGATGGAGCCCAAAGTCCAGTGGGAAGTAAGACAAGTAAATGACAGCCAGGGCCCGTGGGATAAGGTCTCTGGCACAAGTGCGGTTGTAGACTCGTCCAGAGCGAGCTCCCACAGATGCCATAAGGCCTGAGTTGCCTTAAAAAGTGAGCCTTCTAGGACTTCCTTGGCAGTCCAGCGGTTAGGACTTTGCCTTCCAATACAGGGGGATGAGGGTTTGATCCCTCACTGGGGAGCTAGGATCCTGCACACCCCAAAAACCCAAACATAGAACAGAAGCAATGTTGTAACAAATTCAGTAAAGACTTTAAAAAAAAAAGTCTTCCATTTTCAAGTTATCCTCTAACATCCCAGGTCATGGCTCTTGACCTTAACCTCCTGACAAAGGGGGAACCTGAGTGCCTAGACTAAGTCTACATTGCCTGATGGATTTCCAAAAAACAGTTTAAGGATGAACTCTCTGAATCATGATTGCAAATCTTCCATTTTCAAGTTATCCTCTAACATCCCAGGTCATGGCTCTTGACCTTAACCTCCTGACAAAGGGGGAACCTGAGTGCCTAGACTAAGTCTACATTGCCTGATGGATTTCCAAAAAACAGTTTAAGGACAAACTCTCTGAATCATGATTGCAACATCCAGAAATGTACCAGAATCTGATTCAGTATCATGGTTTCCAGTTTCTGAACTCTGATTTCCTCACA
Organism: Madoqua kirkii; assembly: GCA_006408675.1. Lineage (NCBI taxonomy): Eukaryota > Metazoa > Chordata > Mammalia > Artiodactyla > Bovidae > Madoqua > Madoqua kirkii. The sequence goes on along the minus strand of SJYC01022177.1, from coordinate 900 downwards.
CTTCACTTTAGGAACTCCAGGGAAAATCCTAGATACTTAAACCACCAGTTACCAGTGAAAACATCATTTAACCCATTCTCGCCCAATCCTCAGCCATGCTTCAGGTCTGGGTGATCCTCTTCATGTTCCTCAGCTTTGCACAAACTATTTTGGGCTCTGCTTTTTCACATAACATCGTTTCATATACACTTTCCAGCAACACATTTATCCATTTTAATGACCACACCCTCAAGTGTCTCGCCCTTCATTTTCAGATTGTGTTTCTGCCAGTGATATTGGCCTTAGGCAAGCCCAGCGTTTTATGGGCCTCTCACTTCTTTTTCTGTAAAATAGGCTGATCTGGAAACTCTAAGGTCCTTTCTAAGCCTTAATATTCCGAGGTCTATGATTTCCCCGCTGTGGAATCATAGCCCCATAGCAACAATCCCTAGAAAGGAGAGAGCTCCAATATCTGTTGAGAACACAGTGTAAGGCAGAAAAGCACTGAGAAAGAAAATGGGTACAAAAAAAAAAGAAAAGAGAATTCCCTGGTGGTCGGTGGTTAGGATTCTGTGTTTTCACTGTGGAGGTTCTGGATTCAATAAGATCCTGCAAGCCATACAGTGAGGCCAGAAAAAAGGGGAAAAATTCTTTAAAAAAGAAGATAAACAAAAAGTGACACCTCCCTTTCCTGCAGAAACACCATCTGAGGCCTGGCTGGGTGAACTAGACCCCTTTGTTCCTTCCAGCCTGGACACCTAGCCACACTAGGAAACGTAGCTCAACCTACAATAAAATCCTCCAGCGGGCTCCTTCCCTCCATGACAAAGCACTTTTGGAGCCCAAGCCCAACCCTTCCAGCCCAGCAGAGTGCTGAGTCACGGTGGGACAGCAGCTCTCTACTCCGCCCCCCCCCCCAAG
>SJYC01022176.1:0-100485 GCA_006408675.1 Madoqua kirkii | reverse complement strand
CCAGGTCCCTCCCCCGATCCCCCCTCTCTCCCCTCCAGTTCCCGGATTAGCGGTTGTTCTCCAGAAACTACAGGCCTGGCTCTTCCCTCCTCTGAGCCTCCTCCCGCCTAGGCGGCTGTCCCCGGAGGCCTGCCAAACTCCCCTCCTCCACAGAGTCACGAGGAACTGGGGGAGAGGGAATGGGGGAAAGCTGGTCAACAAAGGTCCAAAGATCAGGCCAGGGCTTTGGAAGACTCTAGAAGCTTGGAGATGGCAGTTCTGACACCCCAGGGCTCCCAGAAAGTGTGGAACAGGCCCAAGCACACACACAAACACACACACACACACACACACACACACCCCACCTGCACCACCCACAGACACACACACATACACACACACCAGCGCAAGATTCCTCTTTCATTTTCCCCAGCCAGCCTCCCCCAGCGACCTTCTACATATTCCAAGCTGATTCTCAGTTCTGCCATGATCGTCACTGAGGCTGCATGTGTTTAACCAAGCACAGAGTCAAGAAACCTCTGTTTGCACTGGAACAACTTCTGGTAGGTCCAACTTAATGTTGGCTGTGTCCACCTGGATGTCCCAGAGGCCCTGAAACTTGGCACAGCTAGTACAAAGCTACGCTGGCCTTCTTCAACAGCTTTCCCCCCAAACTGCATTTCCTCCTGTGCTCCCATCCTCAGTAAATGGCAGCAGTAATCCAGCTCCCCAGGCCAGAAAGCTGGGGGCTCTCGTGCCCACTCCCACCCCTTACCACCCTGGAGATACTATCAAATCAGCCACCTCATCCTGTCTGTTCTATCTGCTCCACATCTCTCGACTCTGCTTTCTGTCTCCTCTGCTCACTGAGAATTAGGGCTGTTACCTCCACATAGGTACTCAGCCTTCTTGTCTGACTTTAATCCATCCTCCACCTTCAATCGTGCATATATCCATCCATTCAGTGCATCCTGAGGACCAAGTTACAAGCATCTTGCAAAATGCCTGAAGTGTAGGATGGAGAAGACAGGACCAATGCCTGCCTTCCAGGAGCTTACAGTATATAGTTAACGGGGAAGACGATCTAAAAATGATCTACGTGTCTACAATATACAGTTAAACATACGAATATATATTTCATAGTATGGTTGTTAATCTTCACTATTTAACAAGCGACAAGTATCAATCTGTATTTGCATTTTGTTTATGGCATCTTTGGGCTTTCCTGGTGGCTCAGTGATAAAGAATCTGCCTGCCAATGCAGGAGACATGGGTTCAGTCCCTGGGTCTGGAAGATCTCCTGGAGAAGGAAATGGCCACCCACTCCAATATTCTTGCCTAGGAAATCCCATGGACAGAGGGCCAGGTGAGCTGTAGGCCCCTGAGTCTGACATGACTTAGTGACTATACAACAACAACATAGCATCTTTTGTCTTATAGCTTTTCATTTTTATCACTGTACGATTTCATTTAAGTGAAATTCTAGAACATGCAAAGTTAATTAATCAATATTGGAAAATATCAGAAGAGTGGTGGTTTTGAGGGAAGTGGAGGAAATCTACTGCAAAGGAGTTCAAAGGGGCTTCCTGGGATAATGAAAATGTTCTGCATCTTGTTTCAGCTGTATGCAAATGTCAAAACACATTTAATGAAACACCTAAGAGTCTGTATTTTATTTATGTCAATCATACCTTAATTTTTTAAAAATGAAAAATTACTCATTTTTGCAAAGAAAAGAATTTTGTTGGCTCTTTACCTGCTTGGTACCAGTCAGCTTCATATTCCTAGATTCAGAATATTTTCTAGGTATGCCTCCTCAAAGATATAACTCCACATATTTTGAATTCATCAAGCTTTGGTGGGATCACATCCTTTGTTCTCTTTCCCTGGGTGCTTGGTCCAACTGAAAGAACTTCCTTGCAGCCACCTTAATCCGTTCAAGACATTTACCAAACTCTGTGACAGTGATAGCCATGGCCTTCCACTGCCAGGAGGACTCATCTCAATCAGCCTTCGTAACTCAAAGTATTTCTAGATTTTATTTTTTACTAATTGAAAAATAGAAATCTATCTTAAAGTCCCAGAAATTTTGGAATTGCTTCTTTCCCCTTCACTCCCGCTTGCAGAGTCCAGTTCAGATCTGAATTAATCTCTTTCCTGTAATTAAATGCACCCGATAAGCAAGGCACTCTTGAAACATTCTGCTTTGCAACCCTGTTACTTTCTGAAGCTCTTTCGGGAACTTGAGTGTCATTGATTTTCTCTAGTTTGGCAGATTCTTTCTTTTCCGAAGACTTGGTCTTTTTGCTTTGGGTTCAATAGTTGGTCCTTCTTCCTCTGTCACCGCCTCTCTGTGGAGGCTGGGGTGAGGTGTGATGAGAGTGGGGTGACCTCAGCGCCCCTATAGCCCAGAATATCCCACCATCCACGTCACCAAACCAGCCAGCCGCCCAGATTTTCATTTTTAAGTAGTCAAATCTGCCAACTGGCTTCTTTTTTATGACAGCCTCAGAGGAACACTCCCTACACCCAAATTCTAAATGATAATCCTCTATATAATCTTCTGGTAACGTTATAGGGTTTGTTTTGTTTTGTTTAAGGCTTGGATCTTTCATCCATTTAGAACATATTTTGAAATACTGAGTCATTTTCCCTCACATGACTATCAATTGTTTCAACATCATTTGAATCCATTATTGCCCTCCCTCCCAACTGAAATGCCACTTTAGCATCCACCAAATTCCCATTCCTATGAGGCAGGACTGTTTAGTAGTGTTGATCTACCCATCTCTTCCTGCTCCAGTATCAACTTGCTTATAGTATATTATACTACTTTTTTTATATATCAGGGAGGGCAAATCTAACCTCGTAACATTTCCCCCCTAAAATGCTTGTCAGCTTTTCTATACACTCTTCCAAATGAACTTTAGAATTATTTTGTCAAGGTTCCAAAAGACTACTGAGTTTTACAGAAACTCAGTTTATTTGGGGGAGAATTGGCAGCTTTACAAAACTTAGGTTGGCTATCTAAAAACATGGTGTCTCCATTTATGAAGTTTTCTCTTCTGTCCAGGAGTAAACATACATAGTTTTCTTCACATATTTGTTAATTTTATTCCTAGGTACTTTGAGCTTTTGTTGTCACTATCAATGAAAGCAATGCTTTTCCTTCATTATGTTTTCTAACTGGTGGTGACTGTTACATAGGAAAACTACATCTGGTGACTTAACCATACTCTTATCCTACTAGTTTTTCTGTTAATTCAGTATAAGTTTTCTTAAAATTAGCACATTATTTCTCTGGACAGAAATCCTTTAGTGTCTCCATGTTCTTCAGGATAAAATTGAACCCCTTTTTACAGCACACCACCTTTCCTAACTTGGCCCCTATCCTACCCTTCCAGATTCTCTAACACTGACTCTCAGGCCAAGGTATTTCCTTAAGGTGCCTTGGACAGGCCATGCATCTCCACACCTTATACCTTTGAGTATAGAGGCTTCCCAGGTGGCTCACTGGTAAAGAAATTCGCCTGCCAACGAAGGATATTCTGGTTTGGGAGGCATCTGGATTGGGAAGATGCTCTGGAAAGATTTCCCAGGCAAGCTACAGTCAGTCCCTGGGGTCTCAAAAGAGTTGGTCACAGTTCAGCAACTCAACAACTGCTTGGAATTCTCTCCCCACCTCCCTCTTTACCTTTCCTTCAGACTTTTCTTAGGGAAGCTTTCGTTGACTTCTTATCCCAGACTGGGTAAAGCCCCCCTCGTCTGTAATCTCCCACTATCCTTCTGCTTACCTTATTGTACGGGGCTCTTGTCCCATTGAAAACTTTTTTCGTGAAACTAGCGAATGATGCTAAAGCTGAAACTCCAGTACTTTGGCCACCTCATGTGAAGAGTTGACTCACTGGAAAAGACTCTGATGCTAGGAGGGATTGGGGGCAGGAGGAAAAGAGGATGACAGAGGATGAGATGGCTGGATGGCATCACCTACTCTGTGGACTTGAGTTTGAGTGAACTCCGGGAGTTGGTGATGGACAGGGTGGCCTGGGGTGCTGCGGTTCATGGAGTCGCAAAGAGTAGGACACGACTGAGTGACTGAATTGAATTGAACATATGTTCATTTTGAAATGAATACTCAAGAGAAACCCTTATAATTTAATCAGCAACTTAGTATTTTAGTAAACTCCTTTAAAAAACACTTTTTATGATGCAAACAGTTGATTTACAATATTGTACTAATCTCTGCTGCATAGCAAAGTGATTCAGTTACAGAGACATACCCTTTTTTTGTCTTAATTAAAAAAATTTTTTTAAGGATTTTTTAAAAAGTTTGAAGGTCAAACTTCTAGTTGCACGTTTGTGAATATCCTGCAAAGTTTCTTGGGTAGGTCCTCCAACCCTGTGTTTCAGACCCTGGCTAAGAATAGTGACTCGGAGGGTAGCCGACTGGGGGCAGGTGCTTGGTGGGGCTCCATTTCTGCCATCCACGAACTCACACCCACTCCGTTGCACAGCTGCAAGCCACACGCATTGCCCCCTCCCCCAGGGTCCCTGGCATCCGTCACGCAGTACCATCAGCTTCTCTCCAAGGACAACCTGGGGGTGGCTCCCTGTAGGGCCTCCTCAGCCGGAGCCTCCTGGGACTCGGGCCGATAAAACAGGCCATTTCAAAATGGCCTCGAGGTATCCTTTTAAGATCCAAGTGGCTTCGTCCCTCTTTTCTAACTCCAGCCTCTGTGTTTTAAGTGACCGGAGATTTTCTCAGAGACCAGTGCGCGGGTTACAGGGTCGGATACGACTTAAAAATTGAACAACCGTGGCTCAGCCCCACCGTTCTCTCGGGAAGGCGGTCTCCGCGTCTCTCAGGAAACGCAGCCCGCCCAGTCTTTGTTGTATCAAACGCACGAGGAGCCATGTTCGCTTTCAGCAAAAGGCGGACAGGGTCGCCGCAGCCGAATGGGGGCGGGGCGGGCGACCTGCAAAGGGCGTTGGACCCCCACCCCGCCGGCATTCGGTCCCTTTCTAGGCTTTGAGGAAGAGAAAGCGAGCCCCACTCCACTCGGCCTCCCCGGGCCCACGTTCACCCTCCAGGTTCCCTATTTGCATTAAAAGGTAACCACCTCGGGCTGTAGGGGCGGCAACTGTGGCTCTAGGGCTCGGAATTTTCAGGTGCCCTTGGCCAAGAGTCTCGGGGTGCCCTTTGGGACCTCGGATTCGCCCCGACGCCCCTGGGATCAGGGGCAGTTTCCCGTCGTTTCCTAGACCCCAGGACGCCATCGGGGTCAGGGCTCCGAGCTGGGCTTCCTGCCCCCCGCCCTGCTTAGGTCTTCTCCAACCCCTTAAAACATGCCCAACGCTGCAAACAACAAGCAGCTGCCTTCACGGCCCCAGGCCCCACCACCGCTAGGTTTCCTGCTTCAACAGTGCTTGAACGGAACCCGGCTGCTCGTCCCCCCCACCCCCCCGGCCGGCCACTCAGAGCCAGCCCTCGTCACCACTTGACAGCGCTCTCCAACCAGCCCGTCCCCGCCGCCGCTCCAGCGCCGCTCAGTCGTCGCCGCCGCCGCCGCCGCCACCACCACCGCTCTTTGCAGCCGCCCACCATGACGACCGCATCCCCCTCGCAGGTGCGCCAGAACTACCACCAGGACTCGGAGGCCGCCATCAACCGCCAGATCAATCTGGAGCTCTACGCCTCCTATGTCTACCTGTCCATGACGCCGCCGCCGCCGCCACCACCACCGCTCTTTGCAGCCGCCCACCATGACGACCGCATCCCCCTCGCAGGTGCGCCAGAACTACCACCAGGACTCGGAGGCCGCCATCAACCGCCAGATCAATCTGGAGCTCTACGCCTCCTATGTCTACCTGTCCATGGTGAGCGCGGGCTGGCCGGCGGGCGGCGGGCGCGGCTTCCCCGGGCGACTGGGTGGGGTGGAGGTGGGGGTGTGGCTCCCGTGCAGGCCCTCGCGTCTCCAGCTCGCTTCCCGCCTCCAGTCTCCCGCCCTTCGTGGAAAATGGAGGTTGCTTCAAATCCCTGAGGACTTCTGCGCAGAAATTCTGAGCAGCTGTCTCCTGGGAGTGCTCCCTCATAGGCCAGGGTCGCTTCTGCGCACCAATTTTTGTTTAAAGGGAGCTGAGTTTCCTTACGGGGTTGCTACGCTTGCCACCAGTACGATCCTGCAGTTTGGAAAGTGGACTTTAGCATTTCCATCCCTTCTTGTGCCTCCGGCCACGTGATCGGGGGAGGAGAAGTGGGTTGGGTGGCGTTAGGAGGTTAAGCTCCCACCCTCCTGAGCGCGGCGGAGCCTTCTGGGTAATGCTGTCCGGCCAACTCTGGGGGCTGGCGCGAAGTGGTTTATCTCTTGGGCCGAAGAACCGGCCGCACCTCTCTTTGCTTATCTCTTAAGTCCCACTTAAATGGAAGCATATCTAGAAATCTCCCCTTCTGCCGACACTGGCGCTTTCTAAGTCACCCATCCTTGGGCCTGGCTAGTTAATTTACCGTTTTTGTGTGTAAGGGTTGTGGTGTAATTGAACCCTTAGTTCTTGGATAAAGTCCACCAACAGTTACGGGGCCAGATATTTTTCCATGCAGTAATGCGTGGAATCGGTTTTCCAAAATCCTTGTTTTAGGCAGTGTGATAGGAGTTTTAGTTAGAATTGTCTTAACCGCCAGCGTTGTGCAAATCATCCAAGAATAGACATGTTGCAGATGGGTTTGGAACAGACCTGGATCTCTGTGACTGTCATTCCATTTTAGGAACACCTGAATACAGCAAGGATGTAAAATGGAATCAAATATTTGTTTTCTATTGGTAATATATTTAGCATTAAATGTGCAGCATCGTTTCTGGTAACTAGTACCTTGCCTACTTGGGATATTTTAGAAATCCATCAGCCTGCTGTAAGCTGACAGCTCAAGTTTGAACAAGGATTGTTCAGAGAAGAGAAGGCACTACTAGTGCAGGGTAAATACTCCAACATCTCTTTGAGCAAATTTGACACTGGTGTAAAAACTTTACTTTGCACTAGCAGAAATGTTTAAGAGTTTCATGGTAGAGACAGTTCCCATGATATTCTACAGGAAGCAAACTTCAGTTTCAAGGACCAAGTTTCATTTTTGTGTTTCGGAGTAAAAATGAATTATTGTTCAATCCGAGAACACACCCTACTCCAGTCTCCTTAGGTTCAGACCCTTGCTGGGTTTTGAGAAACCAGCTAGCAGACTGCCTTCTTTGGGGACTGTCTAACATGTTCATGTTCTACTTTCAGTCGTACTATTTTGACCGTGATGATGTGGCTTTGAAGAACTTCGCCAAATACTTTCTTCACCAATCTCATGAGGAGAGGGAACATGCTGAGAGACTGATGAAGCTGCAGAACCAGCGAGGCGGCCGAATCTTCCTTCAGGATATCAAGGTAAACGAAAGATCCTTGGGTTGTCTTGGCAATCCTCACGTATCAGAAATCCCTGATGCCAGCAGTTGTCATTGTTAGATGAGACATTGAGCTTTCTCAAGCTTAGCACTTAAGCTAAAGTGGGCCAGGATATTGGAAACTGGTCAGGGGGACCTTGGCGTGCTTCCTTTTGCCACTTGCAGTTGTTTGTTACACACTGGATGCTTGCTGGCTTGGCGTTTTTGTGTAGAGGTTGCAGGTACACTGACCTAAGCTCCTCTCGTTCAGAAACCAGACCGTGATGACTGGGAGAATGGGCTGAATGCGATGGAATGTGCGCTGTGCTTGGAAAGAAGTGTGAATCAATCACTACTGGAACTGCACAAACTGGCCACTGAGAAAAATGACCCCCATGTGAGTACACAGACAGCTGGGGGCAGATGGGGAACATGATGGCCTGAGGGGCTGGGGAGGCTCACCAGTAACTTTCTTGCCTGTTCTTTTTCAGCTGTGTGATTTCATTGAGACTCATTACCTGAATGAGCAGGTGGAAGCCATCAAAGAGTTGGGTGACCACATAACCAACCTGCGCAAGATGGGGGCCCCTGGCTCGGGCATGGCGGAGTACCTCTTTGACAAGCACACCCTGGGACACAGTGAGAGCTAAGCCTCAGGCTGGCTTCCCACAGCCACATGGGTGACTTCCTGGTCACCAAGCCAGTGCATGCATATTTGGGTTACCTTCATCTTTTCTATAAGTTGTAAGAAAACATCTACTTAAGTTCTTTCTTTAGTATCATTCCTTCAAATAAAGTAATTTGGTACCCAGCTGTTGTCTCTTGAGTTTTGGGGGATGGGCTGGAAAAGTATCTTGGTCATCTTGATTGACTGTGTAAGTACCACCATGGTTTAGTCATGCTAATAATCAAAATGGAACACCAAAGAGCATTTGTATTTATTAAATTCCTTAGTTCGGGAAAGATACCAAGGCTTGAGTGTATTGAATTCACACAGAACTTAAGGACTCCTGATTCTGAATTAGGTGTTGTATATGTTTCCGGCATCTCTAGCTTTCACAGTTTGTATGTACAAAAAGCATTTTAAGGCTTAAAATAGAATTGCAACTACTGATTCTTGTTATCCATGAAGCTAGCCATTTATTTCAGGCTGTCATAGAAACATACTCTTCGGTGTGGACAGCTGTATGCCTATGACTGGATCAGTGTCCTGCTGGTGTACACGCAGGTAGGACCAGGCTGGTGGAGCATCCCCTTTGGAGGAAGCAGGCTAGGAATGTGCTTCATCCCTAGTGAGAATTTGAGAAAGTTTACGTGAGTATAGAGAGATAACCTTCATTTCAGTACGATAGTAGCTGCAGTAGGAGGGCAAAAATGGAGACATCTTAAATATTCACCAGTGAATAGTGTTGGAAGACAGCAGAGTCCTTGCTAGCCAGCTATATTATCCTCTCAACCAGCTGCAGTGATTTGTCAAATGTTTGCAAAGCTATGTATTATGACCACAGAAGAACTGCTTTGAGAATCCAGAAATGGGAAGTTATACTTCCTCTCACATGGTGATTGGGGGTGGGGTAGTGTGGATCTAACGGGGTGAGTGGATGTCCAGGAAGTCTGGAACAAAGGGAAACCTCTGGTGGTATTGCAACAGCTTTAGGTTGACCTCAAAACAGGAAGAGCTCATTTAAGTTCAGAAGTCTTTAGTGAGGTCCCCAAAGCATAGCATGCCCCCACCTTGTCTGCCATTTCTGAGTTGTGGATGGTATGCTCAGAAGTGCTTCAGGACCCCTGTTTATGGTTAGGGGGCAGAACTCATGTGACTTCCTAGCTAAGCCTGGGCAGTAGTTGAGTCTTGGGCTACAGCTTAGAGTCCTGAATTCTGCCCCATGTATGTGTTTGCCACCCCTGCTTAAAGTGAGCTGGGTCCACTGGTAACATCTACCCGTCTAAACTTGGCCTCGTGGCCCTTTGACATCATTCCTGTCAGTACCACCTCACCTTCCTATACCTGGGCCCCAGAGACGTCCTGGTGATGCCAGCCTCTTGGGTAAAAGTCGCCCAACACTTCCATGGGCCTGCTGTGGCAGCCAGGTGTGTATCCCAAGCCAGCGCTGGGCATTGGGCCAGCATGCCCTGGCCACCACAGAACCGCAAGAGAATTGTGAACAAAAGGTGGGATTCAGAGCAAGGGAAGCTGGTGAGGGTCACCCCTTGGGAGCTGGGGGGTTAGTGGTCCTGGTTTGAGTAGAGGACAGACCTGTTTTCCAAGTCCCAATAAGGATCTCCATGATCTTTGAGTATAGTGTGTATGTTGCTTGTCGATTGTCCCAAATGCGGTTCTCTGAGATGTTCGGGGGCCTCTGACAAGTCCGTCAGGTTAAACTCGACAGTTTTCCTTCTCAAGTGAATCACTTCTGGCTGCTCCGTTGAGGCCCCAGCATTCTCTGGGAATAATTCAAAACTCTTCTTGGACCTGGGGGTTGCAGGCTGAAGGCTTTGATCTTTGACAGGGTCATCTATGCCTGAGATTCTGCGAAGACTTGAGGGTGCTGACTGTCCAGGTGGAAAGACCATCGGGGTGTGGCTGAGGGGTGTCTGTGGGGCACTGTGGTAGCCTGACCCGTAGAGCACCACGGACTTGAAAACATCTTCCCCCTTCCAGGCCTTGCTGTCTTCCTGGTCGCTAGTATTCTGTCCGGCCCCTCCAAGGGGGAGGTTCTTGGCCTGGTTCTCAGGTGAAAGGACTTCTGTTTTGGGCCACAGTAGTTTGGTCTTGGAGTTTGTCCTGGGGGACTGGCGGTCGTGGGGTTGCAGCCCTAGGAATCGGCCAATGATGCCAGCGTGAGCACCCTCTTGCTCCTCTAGATCTGGCTAAACTCCATGTCTTCCTTATCCAGACTGGAAAGAAACAGAAGACTCGGGAGTCAGTGGAGGGTCAATGGCCTGAAGCCTGATGTGACTTCTTTCCCCTCTCATCTCCCTCCCTCTGGCCGCAGGCCCAGAACACAGTCTTCCTCACCTCACCTTAGACTCCCCTTTCTGCTGATCCGTCCTGTGCCTCTCGATCCCTCCTGGCTGAGCTCACCTCTGTTAACATCCAAACTTCCCAGCCAGGTATTTAAGGACTTCCTCTTCAGCACCCACATTTTCCTTTTAAAACCCATCACTCCAGGCAATCAACTGCCAGTCCCCAGATATGGGGAAAATCCTGACTTCCTGGAAACCCAAAACCTTTACTCTGCAAGGGAAAACCTACCTACCCCAGAATGTGGCTGCCCTGGCCCATGTCCAGATTCTCCCCATGCTTCAGGGTCCAGCTCCTGGTCCAGCTGGAGGCCACCTCAGGTGGCCAAAAGTGTTCTCTGTTCTATACTCTGTCCCTTACCCAGGCATCCAGTACTTTGTACCTTGTATCAGAGACTGGGCCCTGGATTTGAGCTCCCTCACTAAACTGCATCTTGTAGGCAAGTCTATGTGTTATTAGTCTGTTATCCACCTTCCCCAGCTGCTGGAGTACAGTCCATGGAGAACTCAGAGGTGACCTCCAGCAACGTTTCTGACCTAAACAAGCCTCCATCCTTAATCATTTGATCACTTATCCAAACCTTCCTTACACAAACTGGACTCCAGCTAATTCTACTGACAGCATAATAGGATACTCGGTTTTTAGAGAACAGTGCTTTTAATCCTGCGGCAGAAAACCTCGATGGGATGGACCCTGAGATGCAGCGAACACTCTCCAAAGGCCTCACCCCCACCCCAGCCCGCGACACATACACACTGTCATCCTGGGGAGACAGAGATGTCTGGGGCGGCCCCTTGGCCCATTATGGCCCGGGTACAACTCCAGAGGTTCTAACCGAATCAGGGAAACAGGAGCCATGCAGGGTGAAGTTGGCTGCTGTGGATGACACGAGGCCTATATTCTGTAGCAAGAAGCCTACTCAGAAGGTGCCTATAATGACCCAGCCTCCCGCTTGCTCCCTTGCCCAGGGAACCCCACTCCCACTCTTCATTCCACCCCAGCTTATTAGAAAACAAGAGTCCTAAGCCAGAGTCAGGAACCAGGCCTTGACATAGCTGCATCAGTAACCACTGACTGCCCCTGAGTAAGTCTCTTCTCTCTCTGAGCCTCAGTTTCCAGCTCTGGACACAGAGGGAGGGGTTTGATTGGAGGTACCTAAGGGCCCTTATAGCTTTAAGAGTCCTTACACAGCACAAGATAAGTGTTAAGGGTATGGAGTTGGAACCAGACATACCTGGCTCACCTGTGCTGCTTGCTAGGTATGTGACCTTGGGTTGGGCAACTGATTTAAACTCTCTGAACCTGGACTTAATCATCTAAAAACTAGAGATAACAAACCAACGTTAGTGGAACAACAAAGTAGCTTATATAATATATATAAAGAGCATAGTACAATGCCCAGCACTTAGTAAGACACTCAACATGCATCAACTGGCTTCCCTGGTGGCTCAGTGGTAAAGAACCAATGCAGGAGACATGGGTTCAGTCCCTGGGTCTGGAAGATCCCCTGGAGGAGGAAATGGCAATCCACTCCAGTATTCTTGCCTGGAAAATGCCATGGACAGAGGAGCTTGGCGGGCTATAGTCCCTGGGATCACAAAGAGTTGGGCACAACTGAGCAACTGAGCATGCACATGTATTAAGCAAAAGTTCTAAATGAAGCAGACTCTTGCATTTGGGGTTTTACACCCACTGAAGTGGCTCCCTGGCACTTCCCACCTGATGTTGAAGGTGGAGCCGAAAAAGGAGGGTCGACGAGACTGGGCAGAAGCAGCTGTGTAGGGGGGATGTGGTTCTGGCTCATTCCAGTACATATCTCTCTCCATCGGTGGCAAGTCCTGGTGCATCTCGTCTACAGCCAATAGGGACACCTGGTCATGAGGGACAGAGGAAGTCCAACTGAAAGGTAAGCCCTAACTGACCATGAATTTGCCAGGTGACTCGGAGAGGTCACTGGTGGCTCAGATGGTAAAGAATCTGCCTGCAATGTGGGAGACCAAGGTTTGATCCCTGGGTTGGGAAGATCCCCTGGAGAAGGGAATGGCAATCCACTCCAGTATTCTTGCCTGGAGAATTCCGAGGACAGAGGGGCCTGGTGGCCTACAGTCCTTGGGGTTGCAGAGTCAGACACAAGTGAGCAACTAACAGTTTGGAGGGGTCATTTCTCTCTCTTTGGGGCTCAGATGCCCTTCTGAAATGAAGAGACTGATGCTACCTATAGCCTCAGAAGTTAGATGAGAATCCTGGGAGTGAATGGTTGGAGGGCAATTCACAGAACGGTGGGGCCCCTCCCTGGGTCCAGGGGACAGGTTCTCTTCCTCCCCTCATACCTGCAAGCTCCTGTCGACAATCCAGTTGGTCTCAAAGTCATCGTCATCCTCTCCGAATGGGTTGATGAGCTGCTCTGCCACCTCAAGGGTAAATGAGGTTCTGGAAATCCTCAGGTAGAACTCCCTGTTGCCTTGCTCCCACCCTAAACGTGGGCTCCTGCCATTTCCACCCCTCCATCCCCTCAGTGATGTCCTTCCTGCCTGACTACTGTCTCCAAAGCCACTATGTAGGGACCCTCCTCTCCTAGTTGGCCATGACCCTTGGGCCACAGCCAGCCTTGTCCCAGGGAGGCTCACTTTCAACCAGCCAGCATAGAAGAAGAACTGCAGGAACGTGAAAAGGGGTACAACAAGGTCCATCTCGTGGCCAGGGTAGGCCTTGGCTGGGTTCAGAAACTGCCGCCCAATCAGGCAAGCCAGGAAGAAGCTGTATACCGCCACGGTCACCACCTGGGAGGGAAGGGAGGGAGCGGCAGATATGGGCTGGGTGGGGACTGTGGGATCAGGCGGCTCCCTAGGCTTGGGAGGACAGGCCTTGCCCTGACGTGCACACTCCTGTGACTCTGGGTCTCCGTGATCTCCTCTTTGAAATGGGGAGGGATTCCCTGGCAGTCCAGTGGTTAGGACTCCACGCTCTTACTGTCGAGGGTCTGGGTTCATGCCTGGACAGGGAACTAATATCCCACAGTCCTCACAGCACAGTCAAAAATTTTTTTGAATTAATTAAATCAAATGTGGGTAATCATATTGCCTCCATTACCTGGACCAGGCAGGAGCACTAACTCTTTGAATTTAGCACTAAAAAGACTCTGCAGAGTCCAGGCGTGACTCCCAGAGGAAGCTTCTTCTTTAGGCTCTAAGTGAGCCCTTCCCATCATAGGCTGCTCCCTGGGTCTTCTCAGTTTCCCAAAGGGGCAGCTTCACCAGTCCAGTCCTCACCTGAGTGTACACCAGTGGGATACTGATCCAGTCGTAGGCATACAGCTGTCCACACTGAGTACGCAAGGTGTTCATTTCCTAGGGGAGCAGGAAGAAGGGTTGGAGTCTTGACCACCACCTGCTCTCCAGGCTCAGCCCCCAGCTCATCCCCAGATACCAGGGCCTGGAGCTCAGACCCTGGCTGTATGGTCATGGACAGCTCACTTAACCTCTCTGTGCCTCAGCCTTCTCAACTTCAAAAAGGAACCAGGGTCTTAGAGGTCCACTTTAGAGAGAGGATGGGAGGGGAAATTGAAAAGGGGCCACCTTGGGCTATGGAATTCTGTTGGAAGAGATCTTACAGTCCCAAGGCAGGCTCTGGGAAGACCCTCAGGGGCTCAAGCCTTCTCTTTGTAGGAAACCTGTTCCTCATGGGACAGGACCCTGCCCGCTCTGCAGCAGCCCCATCAATGTAATGGGCTCACGTTGAGCAGGCTCTGGAGCAGGATAGGGTCCCGAATTCGACCTCCAATCCATGCCTTTGTTGACAAGTTGGCAAACCACACCCAGGGCATCCAGAACGAGTTGTGTGGTAAGCTCAGTTTTTGCAAGTGCTTGTGTTCCGAGGGTGTCATGAAGCCTGCAGGAGAGAGTGGAGAAAACAGTGGGTAGGAGAAGCTGCAGAAAAGGTGGCTGGCCGGGCCCTGCCTGGTGGGGTCCAGCGTTCAAGACCAAGTGCCTGCTGAGCCCACAGGGACCCCAGAGCTTCTTTGCCATCCTCTTTCTCTCAACAAATAATCACTGAATTCTACTCTGTGATACTCTGAGCTGAAGACGTGAGAGGGATCTGTCTTATTAACCAGGATCTGGTCAGGCAAGCCAGAGACAGAGATTGCTGACATACAGGCTGGACACTGGACACCAGGAAGCGAAAAAGCAGACAGAGGTAGACTCTGGTTCCTCACTAGTTCCCGAAGCATATAGCCTCAGAAGTTAGATGAGAATCCTGGGAGTGAATGGTTGGAGGGCAATTCACAGAACGGTGGGGCCCCTCCCTGGGTCCAGGGGACAGGTTCTCTTCCTCCCCTCATACCTGCAAGCTCCTGTCGACAATCCAGTTGGTCTCAAAGTCATCGTCATCCTCTCCGAATGGGTTGATGAGCTGCTCTGCCACCTCAAGGGTAAATGAGGTTCTGGAAATCCTCAGGTAGAACTCCCTGTTGCCTTGCTCCCACCCTAAACGTGGGCTCCTGCCATTTCCACCCCTCCATCCCCTCAGTGATGTCCTTCCTGCCTGACTACTGTCTCCAAAGCCACTATGTAGGGACCCTCCTCTCCTAGTTGGCCATGACCCTTGGGCCACAGCCAGCCTTGTCCCAGGGAGGCTCACTTTCAACCAGCCAGCATAGAAGAAGAACTGCAGGAATGTGAAGAGGGGTACAACAAGGTCCATCTCGTGGCCAGGGTAGGCCTTGGCTGGGTTCAGAAACTGCCGCCCAATCAGGCAAGCCAGGAAGAAGCTGTATACCGCCACGGTCACCACCTGGGAGGGAAGGGAGGGAGCGGCAGATATGGGCTGGGTGGGGACTGTGGGATCAGGCGGCTCCCTAGGCTTGGGAGGACAGGCCTTGCCCTGACGTGCACACTCCTGTGACTCTGGGTCTCCGTGATCTCCTCTTTGAAATGGGGAGGGATTCCCTGGCAGTCCAGTGGTTAGGACTCCACGCTCTTACTGTCGAGGGTCTGGGTTCATGCCTGGACAGGGAACTAATATCCCACAGTCCTCACAGCACAGTCAAAAATTTTTTTAAATTAATTAAATCAAATGTGGGTAATCACATTGCCTCCATTACCTGGACCAGGCAGGAGCACTAACTCTTTGAATTTAGCACTAAAAAGACTCTGCAGAGTCCAGGCGTGACTCCCAGAGGAAGCTTCTTCTTTAGGCTCTAAGTGAGCCCTTCCCATCATAGGCTGCTCCCTGGGTCTTCTCAGTTTCCCAAAGGGGCAGCTTCACCAGTCCAGTCCTCACCTGAGTGTACACCAGTGGGATACTGATCCAGTCGTAGGCATACAGCTGTCCACACTGAGTACGCAAGGTGTTCATTTCCTAGGGGAGCAGGAAGAAGGGTTGGAGTCTTGACCACCACCTGCTCTCCAGGCTCAGCCCCCAGCTCATCCCCAGATACCAGGGCCTGGAGCTCAGACCCTGGCTGTATGGTCATGGACAGCTCACTTAACCTCTCTGTGCCTCAGCCTTCTCAACTGTCAAAAAGGAACCAGGGTCTTAGAGGTCCACTTTAGAGAGAGGATGGGAGGGGAAATTGAAAAGGGGCCACCTTGGGCTATGGAATTCTGTTGGAAGAGATCTTACAGTCCCAAGGCAGGCTCTGGGAAGACCCTCAGGGGCTCAAGCCTTCTCTTTGTAGGAAACCTGTTCCTCATGGGACAGGACCCTGCCCGCTCTGCAGCAGCCCCATCAATGTAATGGGCTCACGTTGAGCAGGCTCTGGAGCAGGATAGGGTCCCGAATTCGACCTCCAATCCATGCCTTTGTTGACAAGTTGGCAAACCACACCCAGGGCATCCAGAACGAGTTGTGTGGTAAGCTCAGTTTTTGCAAGTGCTTGTGTTCCGAGGGTGTCATGAAGCCTGCAGGAGAGAGTGGAGAAAACAGTGGGTAGGAGAAGCTGCAGAAAAGGTGGCTGGCCGGGCCCTGCCTGGTGGGGTCCAGCGTTCAAGACCAAGTGCCTGCTGAGCCCACAGGGACCCCAGAGCTTCTTTGCCATCCTCTTTCTCTCAACAAATAATCACTGAATTCTACTCTGTGATACTCTGAGCTGAAGACGTGAGAGGGATCTGTCTTATTAACCAGGATCTGGTCAGGCAAGCCAGAGACAGAGATTGCTGACATACAGGCTGGACACTGGACACCAGGAAGCGAAAAAGCAGACAGAGGTAGACTCTGGTTCCTCACTAGTTCCCGAAGCCCCGCTGGGGCCCTCAACCCTCACTCTTCGAAGCTTCAGCCCTCCATGAGTCCTTAGCCCTGTCTCAAACCCCTGTTCTCTGAGAGTAGATTCCTGGCCTGTACCCACTTTCAGACCCCTGACTCCGCCTTGCCCAATTCAGGTCCCCGCCTACCAGATCTCGACCCCATCCCACCCATGGTCTCACCCAATCCTCAGCCCAAGGACCTCTGACTCCACCCATCTTCAGCTGCGGCTCCGCCCCTATCACCCTTTGGCCCCGCCCACCTGCTTTCACCAGGTGCTGCGGGCTGGGAAAGCGTTTGTAGACCGCAGCGCTGACGCTGCGCAGGATGAGCACGTTGCCTAGGTTGACATAGCGCATGAGCGTGCGCCGCAGCATCCGGCCTTGCTCATCCTTGCCCTCAACGAAGGACGACACCAGGTTCATGAGGCGGTCGGGCCACGGTAGGTTCTCATACTGGTTCCACCAGCGGGTCACGACTAGCGTCACGTAGAAGCCTGGGCAGAGGGGTGTGGGGGGCGAGGGGCGAAGGCCCACGCTGCGGCCGAAGCCCAGCGAGGGCGATGCCTCGGTTTCTCCATCCTTCTAATTGGCTGAACCCAGCCCCGGCCCTGCTGGAAGGCGCTCGGGAAGGAGAGACCATCAGAGCCTTGTGTGAAGGCACACAGCCAGGAGTTCTCTCTGTGGCCCCACTGGCTTTCTCGGAAATCCGCCAATCCCTCCCCTCCTGCGTAAGGCTCCAGAGACTACTATAATGTCAGCACTGCCCTCAGAAAGTGGGATCTCAAGTGCTCTTAGCCGGACATCCTTCCTAATGCCTGTCAGTCCCTCTGGCTGCAGGCTCTCCATTTCCCTGAACCACCGAGAGGCACTGATGTGCAAATGGCCTTCCCAGGAGCTCCTCGTGATCTGCCTGTCTGGAGCCTGGAGAAGCCACCAGGAGCCCCCACGCGCAAAAAGGGGAGCTCACCCAGCACGAAGGAGATGGGGATGAGCTGGATGTAGCTATCGCAATACAGAGTCAGCTTCTCAAAAATCACCTGCTGTTCCTCCGTGAGGGCCATCCTAGGGGAGGGAGGGGTTGGGGTAAAGATGTGTAGACACTAGGAGGAGATGGCTGAGACCTGTCCCAGGTCCAGCCAGTCCCAGGGTAAGAAGAGAGTGATAGCCTCATTTCCTCCCTGTCTCTCATTGGCCTTCCTGGGGCCCCTCCTCTGGCCTGAGCCAGGTCCCTCTTCTTTCTCCCACAGCCCCCAAAACCCCAAAGAGGCCTCTGCTCCATGCCTGGAGGAGAAACCCTCAGGGAGTTTTCTGTGAGGTTGAGAAAGGCAGGTCCTGCTGAAGGAGTCAGTTTTAGGCACTGCCGACCCTTTTAAAGGATCCAAAATACAGTTGTTTGAAAGCAGGTTGAGGGACTTCCTTGGTGTCCAGTGGCTAAGATTTCCACTCCCAATACAGGGGTCCAGGTTCGATCCCTGCTCAGGGAACTAGATCCCACATGCCACAGCTAAAGATATAGCATGCCACAACTAAGGCCCAGTGCAGCCAAATGAATAAAAATAACATAGTAAAAAAATGTTGAAATAAAAGTTTTGTCTTTTAAAAAAATGTCTGATGAGGGGGTGAATCAGTAGAACGCAGAAGGGGTTTTAGGGTTTAGGGCAATGAAATTATTCTGTATGACAGTCATTACACATTTGTCCAAACCTATAGAGTGTACATCACCAAGGAGGAACCCTAACGTAAACTATGGACTTTGGGTGATAATGAGGTGTCAGTGTGGGTTCATCTGTTATCACAGACATCCCACTCTCTGGTAGGATGTTGATAGTGGGGAAGGCTGTGTGTGTGGCAGGAGGGGGTGGGGTACAAGCGAATTCTCTGTACCTTCTGCTCAGTCTTGCTACTACCGTAAAACTGCTCTAAAAAATAAAGCCTAATTTTCTAAAGTATATTGGTGCCCTAGTAACAACCAAAGACAACAAATGTGCTCTGTTTTTAGTATTATCCTTATGAACTCAAGAAATTTATATATTTGATATTTTTAAATTCACTGTCATCATTAATGCTTTTCTCATTAAAAATGCTATTATATATTCTGTAGTTTTATTGACCACAGAATATATTGCTATATTGCTTAAATAAACGTTTGTATTGGGGGGAAAAAAGAGCATGGTCTGGGCCTGTGAGAGAAACCATTCAGGAAAACAGGCTAACTGGATGGAACCAGATAAGAGCCCTCCCTGGGATGGAGGAAAGGGTTTCTGAGACGCTCCGACCTGTACTGCGTTTCCCTCCCAGGCTGTCTCCTTTCTTCTCCCCAGCCCCCAGGTCCCCAGCCTCCCGGCTCTAGGGCTTTTCCACAAGCTTAGCGCAGCCTTCTAGGTCTCTGTGCATTGGCCTCCTAGATCACTGAGGCCCTCGGAGCTCCAAGCCTTGGAACTGTCCCCGTTCCCCCGAACCTGTAAATGAAGCGGATGCTGTAGTAGCAGAGCAGAAAGATGAGAAACTCTCCATAAAGCAGTTTGTAGATGCTGCCTCGCCAGCACAGCAGCAGGCGGGAGAAGGAGCCTAAACGGGCGTTGGCCACTTGGCTCGAGTAGGTGACGGTCATGGCCAGGCACTGGGCTCGGGTCCTGGTGGACAGACAGAGCGGGATGCTGGTGGGGGTGGGCAGGAGGGGGCAGGGACCTCTTCAGAGTCTGTCCAGGACTCATGAGTGACCCTTCCCTGCTCTGAGCCTCAGTTTTCTCATCTGGGCCCTGGGAGGTACCCTCCGAGAAGCTAGGGAATTGAGCTCAGGCACTGTCCTTAGCCTTGGCATGGAGGGCACACAGAAGTCTATACCCTTTAATTGTGCTACAAAGGCAGCAACACAAGTGTCCAAAAACCTAAGTGTGGGCTCCTTCCTGTGTTCTAAGCCCATCATGCTCAGTGCCCACCCTCCAAGCTCTGCCAACCATCCTGGAGTGAGAACTGGTAAAGGACATGGTCAGCCTTGGCCACCACCGTGTCCCCAGTGCCCAGAACAGAGCTTGGATGGTAGAGACATTACTGAATGGTGACCCCAGGCCCTTTCCACCTGCTGATCCTCGTTCCTGGGGGAAGCTCTTTCTAATCTAACTGTACGGCCCACTCCCACTTTAGGTCATTTCTTCAGAAAGGATGTCCCCAGCCACCCTACCTGGAAATAACAGCCTAGTACCATCAGCCCTCTCTTCTCCCCACCTTGCTCGATCTTTCTACATAACACTTATTGTGTTACACTCGCGGTTATATTTTGCAGGCCATCTGCATGTTTACTGCTTATTCCCTGTTGGGAATGGAAGTTCTCATAGGAGGTGCTCAAAAAAATTTCTGAAGCAATGATTGGCCACCATCCCCCTATCTGTTCTGGTGCAGCCGCACTGGCCGTCTCTGTGCCTGGCATTCCCTAAGCTAGTTACTCCCACCTCAGGGCCCTTGCACAGCACACAGGTGCCCACACACCTGTGTGTACCCACCATGTGCACATGTGCAGGGTCAGCCACCCCAGTGGCCCCCAGAGCCCCAGCCCAGCCTTCTGGGATAACCCTTTACTTACAACTGGGGCTCCTGGCTGGTCAGGCGATCCCACAAAAGGTCTGGCCACAGGACTGGTGGGACTCTCTGGGTTCCTAGGGCCAGTGCCCCTGCCCACACTTAGGGGTTGGCACTGCCCACTTGTGTGCTATATGGTCACTTGACTCCCTAAGCCAGAGGCCCTCCACAAAGGAGCCCTTGTCTTGGCCCCCTCCTTGTAATCTCCCCTTAAACAGCAGGCGTCACAGTCCAGCCAGGCCCTCTCTAATTCCTTCCGGAGGATGGGGGCTGGGGTTGGGTTGAGACCAGGGCTGGAATTGAGGGCAACCCCCTCCGCCTTGAGCCCTGATGGTCCTGCCAGTTCCTCTGGGCCCTAAACTGAGGAGTCTGTTTCTGATCCTTGAGGTCTTGCAGGGAGAGCAAGATCTTGTGGGGAAGAGGGGGCCTTGGGCCTTATCTCCAATGCCAGGAGCCGTCAAGAGAGGGGAGACTTTGCCCAGGCCCTGTGGGCTTATGCAGCACTTTGGGTACCAGAAAGAACGCTGGACCACAGTCAGAAGTTCTGGCTTCTAGCCCTGGCTCTGCCACCTGAGGAAGTGACCCTGGGTGGCCCTCTGCTCCTCCCTAGGCCTCAGTGTCCCTCTCTGAAAAGGATGGCGTTGCTTTAGAACTCCAAACCCTCAGGGAGAAGACAAAATTCTGCATATACTCGTGAGGAGCTCTGATTGGCTGCTGGTGACATCATAGATTATTCGGGCTGTGATTGGCTGGCAGGGCCCAGTAGGTTGCTTTACAGCCATGGTAGGAGAAGGCGGGGCAAGGGGGCTGCTGTGTGGGGACAGGGCCTGGTGCGGGATGACACAGCAGTGCTCATGCAGTTGGCTCCCAGCAAGCCCGTGCAATAGGGGAGTGCGTGCCCAGGTCCCCAAGGAGGCTGCTTAATATCTCACCAGCTGGTTCCGTGCATTTTAATACATCAGTCCATTCGTGGGAACTCTAAGCCGCTGGAAGCGATGGGGTCTAGGAGGTATCTCCTCTTGTATTAAGTGAAAGCTTAAAGCAGCAGTGGCTCTTGCTCTTCGGTGGCTGTAAGAATAATCTGGAATGTTTGTTAAATATGTGGCTTCTCAGGATCTTTCTCCAGAGCCTGATTCTGAGACCTGAGGGATGCTGTATGTCTAACAAGCACTGGGGGAATTATCATGCCAGTGGGCTCCCAACCACACATTCCGAAGCCCTGATTTACAATGTGACCTTGAGCCTTAAAATAAACCCACTCCTTCCCCTCTCTCTCTCCACACTTTCCCCTTCCCTCCCCACTTTCCCCTTCCCTCCCCACCCCCACACTCCGCCCCAGTGTTAACGCTGCTGAGACTGCAGGTGATTTTTGTGCATGCATTCTGGCCTTTACAATTCTCTGCCTGGAAAAAGAAACAATTCCACAGCGACCTTGGGTGCTCTTCTAATCACAGCCAACAATCGTGCCATTACTGTTATAAGGGAGTCTCTTCAGAGGTCAGGGACCATCTTCCAGGAGTATTAGCTGCATCTCTGCTGCCTGTGCTGTGGGAGACATCTTTCCCATCACTGTCCTAAACTGAACTGGGGAAAGGGGCAGGTTTACCTGAGCCTCAATCTCCTCCCCTGTGAAGTGGGACAATAATGCCGACCTCAGCAGCCAGGTGAGAGAATGTTGGACGCGAAAGAGAGTCCTTGTGTCCGTTAACTCTGGGGAACACCCACAAATCCCAGGCGTCTCTGCCCCGCCCTCCAGGGTCAGCTGGTCTGGGCGGGGTCCAGTGGATGGTATTTTCCAAGTTCCCCAGGTGAGTCTAGTGTATGGTGTGGGTTGAGGATCACCGCTTTGAATTTTTTTCCTTCCTTGTATTCCTTCTTCCCCACCAACACATGACAACACTCAAGAGGGAGAGCTTTCCATTTAGCACATGATTATAAACATTTAAAAGTGAAATAGAAACATACGCCTGCCACCACACTTGGCCTGGGGACGCTCTCAGTGTTGGAATAAATGAACCATTGGCCTTTGTGCAATCAGGTCCCTGCCTCTAACTGTGGTTGCCACTGGAGGGCGCCCTTGACCAGCTGGCTTTGGCCCGGGAAGCCTGGTTCACTGGTCCGTGTGGATGGTGAAACTGGCACTGGATGGCACTTTCATCTCCTTGACCCTGACCAGCAGCCTCAGAGCCAGGAGAGGCAGTTGGGAGACACTGGAGTCCTCCCTTCCTTTCCCTGAAGCTCAGGTTCCTTGGCAATGTGTCCCAA
Organism: Madoqua kirkii; assembly: GCA_006408675.1. NCBI lineage: Eukaryota > Metazoa > Chordata > Mammalia > Artiodactyla > Bovidae > Madoqua > Madoqua kirkii. The sequence goes on along the minus strand of SJYC01022176.1, from coordinate 77,977 downwards.
ATCCCAGCAAGACCAGTTGACTGAGTTGCCCCAGGACATCCCCAGAGACACCCCATGAGCAGCTGCTCTTGGTCACACCCCACTCCTAAGACAGGCACACCCCAGGCATAAGTCATGGTCTTTCCCACCGGGTCTCAGTCATGTAAATGTATCCAGCCAGGCAGACATGGCTTGGGCACACAGAAAGGCCACCATGAGCACTGACTGACCCAAGTCATCCTGGACGAAGGTCCCAGGATCGGCCCCTGCAAGGATGGGGCCCAAACGCATCCGTGGCAGTCTCTTCTGCTTTCCTTTCCACAGTCAGCCAACAAACCATTTCTGGAGCCAGAACTGAGCCTAATCTGGTTCCTGCCTTCAAGAATTCATGACTGGACTTCCCTGGTGACCCAGTGGTTAAGAATTCGCCGGCCAATGCAAGGGATATGAGTTCAATCCCTAGTCTGGGAATATTCCCCATGCCATGGGGCAACTAAGCCCGAGTGCCACAACCTAGAGCCCACACAACCTAGAGCCCATGCTCCGCAACAAGAGAAGCCACCGCAGTAAGAAACCCGTGCGCCCTGACAAAGAGCAGCCCCTGCTCCAGCAACTAGAGAAAGCTGCGTGCAGCAATGAAGACCCAGCACAGCTAAAAATAAACAAATAATTTTTTAAAAAAAATTCATGGTTAATAAAAACCAGGATAATGCTAAATAGCTCTAACACAGAGGGACAAGGCCTAATATCTATGCCATGTACATGGAGCTCAGGGAAATTTTACAGAGATGGGAGCATATGAGCTGGGTCTTGAAGTATGAGTAGGAGCTTGTCTGAGTTGAGAAGAATGAAAATGCATTATATATCAGGGGAACAGCCCATGAAAAGTCACAGAGGCATTACTGAGAATAGTTAAGTAAGGCATTCTTATCCACCTCGCACACAGAAGAGGACACTGAAGTTCAAAGCCTGCTTTGTCCAAGGTAGCATGGTTATAAAGAGCCAGGCTGGGATTGGAAACTGGGTCTTCTGATTTTAAAGCCTGTGCCTTTTCCACCAACCTGTTGTCATCCTTCCAGTGGAGATCAGTTTATCAGTCATGTAAATGTATCCAGCCAGGCAGACATGGCTTGGGCACACAGAAAGGCCACCATGAGCACTGACTGACCCAAGTCATCCTGGACGAAGGTCCCAGGATCGGCCCCTGCAAGGATGGGGCCCAAACGCATCCGTGGCAGTCTCTTCTGCTTTCCTTTCCACAGTCAGCCAACAAACCATTTCTGGAGCCAGAACTGAGCCTAATCTGGTTCCTGCCTTCAAGAATTCATGACTGGACTTCCCTGGTGACCCAGTGGTTAAGAATTCGCCGGCCAATGCAAGGGATATGAGTTCAATCCCTAGTCTGGGAATATTCCCCATGCCATGGGGCAACTAAGCCCGAGTGCCACAACCTAGAGCCCACACAACCTAGAGCCCATGCTCCGCAACAAGAGAAGCCACCGCAGTAAGAAACCCGTGCGCCCTGACAAAGAGCAGCCCCTGCTCCAGCAACTAGAGAAAGCTGCGTGCAGCAATGAAGACCCAGCACAGCTAAAAATAAACAAATAATTTTTTAAAAAAAATTCATGGTTAATAAAAACCAGGATAATGCTTAAATAGCTCTAACACAGAGGGACAAGGCCTAATATCTATGCCATGTACATGGAGCTCAGGGAAATTTTACAGAGATGGGAGCATATGAGCTGGGTCTTGAAGTATGAGTAGGAGCTTGTCTGAGTTGAGAAGAATGAAAATGCATTATATATCAGGGGAACAGCCCATGAAAAGTCACAGAGGCATTACTGAGAATAGTTAAGTAAGGCATTCTTATCCACCTCGCACACAGAAGAGGACACTGAAGTTCAAAGCCTGCTTTGTCCAAGGTAGCATGGTTATAAAGAGCCAGGCTGGGATTGGAAACTGGGTCTTCTGATTTTAAAGCCTGTGCCTTTTCCACCAACCTGTTGTCATCCTTCCAGTGGAGATCAGTTTCTGAGCAGTGAGGTCTCACTGGTTAGGGTAGTGGGGTTGAAAAGAGGTCTGAGGGATGGGGGATGCACAGAGGAGACTCTAACTGAAATAGAGACCATGCCTTCGACCCCCCCCCCCCAGCAGACAGCCATCTCTAGGGGCAGACATAGCAGAGCTGGGCAGATGCGTGGAGATTCCAGAGGTGGAATACCATGGCTTTCTCATCACCATGGCAACAGGAGCATCACAGAGGGCCTGCCACTGTGCCCTTCCAGGCCCTGTCTCAGCTGGGCAGGAAGGAGGGGACCCAGCTTGGCTGGGGGCACTGGCAGGGGGCCCTGAGGTGGGTCAGCCAGGCCTGGATGCTGCCTCCAGGCTCTGTGTAGGGCACCTGCCAGCCCATACCCCTCTCTTGGGCCAATCACTGTACGAACAGGGCAGAAGCCAAGAAAGGAGAGGAGAGGTCTTGGCACAGCTGGAGAGGGCAGCGGAGGGATCCTGCCAGCCTGGGGCCTGGAAGCAAGACAGTTGACAACACCTCTACACTGGAGCCAGCAGCCCTGATCCCTGAAGGGTCAAACAGACTCCACAGTCACAGATGTGAACACATGAGCTCTGGTTACTGCAGGAAGACAACAGGGACCAGGAGAGGCAGAGAGGCTGGGACACACTCGGGTCCAGCTTTACCAAGCCCCGTCCTGCCAATGACAGTGGAATAGCGTGGAACAGGCCAGAGCCGGCCCAACTACTGATGCAAATTGAGAGGACTCATCACAGCCTTGGGGAGAACCCTGGGATCTCCGAGTTACCCCATCCCCATGGACTCTCTCCCCCTGAAGTTAGCCAGGTGAGGCACAGACCCCATCCACACCTCCCAACACACCAGCTCAGGATTGGGGCGAATTGGCAGGGGAGGGGGAAGAAGGGCTTTGCAGGGGGACTGCACTGGGTGTGAGAGCACAAGGTGCTGTTAGGCATTCCCCACGAGTCAGGAGCCTCAGCTTTCTCATCTGTCAAATGGGCATGTAAGCAGTTTCACAGGCTATAGACAAAGAAACCAAAGTGTAGAGGCAGAAACTGACTTGCCTTGAGTCATAGAGAATTAGAGTCAGAGCTGAGATGTACGGGCAGGTCAGAGTAGTGTCTCTCACTGTTCCAGCAGATTCCTGAGGTTCAGCTCTGCAAGCAAGCACTAACTGTTGGCTGAAATTGGTGTTGTTCTGGGCATCGTAGGAGGAAAAAAGAACAGGGAACGATGGTTTCTTCCATGTCTTCAGCACTTACTAGGTGCCAGGCACTGCATGTGTGTGCTGTCCCCTCAGTTGCGTCCAGCCCTTTGTGACCCCATGCACTGTATGAAGCCTTACCAGGCTCCTTTATCCATGGGATTCTCCAGGCAAGAACACTGGAATGGGTTGCCATGCCCTGCTCCAGGGGGATCTTCCCAGTCAGTGCACCAAACACTTTTTAGCAATGATCTCAGCTCATCATCAGAACTGGGGAATAGGAAGCATTGTCCTCCTGTGACAGGTGGATGTCAAGCCCAGAGAGAAGGTAAGTAACCTGCCTGTCTCCGTTCAAACCCCAGCCTGCCTGGTCCCAAGCCCTTGCGGTAATGCCTGTGTTAGCTGCCTCCTGTTTGGACCAGCCTGCTGAGTCTGTGTAAAGCTTCAAGGCAAACCTTCCTCAGGAGGTGGCCAGACCCAAGAGCAGTGGGAGTGGATGACACAAGGGCAGGTAAGAGTAAGCCATGGGGACCCTCAGGACTACCGTGCGAGCTGCCTTGAGTAGCCTTGACCAGCCTCAGACACAGGTTGCCTGGCAACCCCAGGTCCATTCCCTCTCCAACGCAGGCCAGGGCTCCAGAGTCAGCACGTAAAACTACAGGACAGTCAGTGGCATATGAATTTTGGATAAACAGTGAATAACTCTTTAGTGTAAATGTGTCCCGCACTACATAGGTCCCTGGGGGAGGGCATCTGGAAGCAATGGCCCTTTCTATGCTGGCATCTCAGCTGCAATGAATTGCTCCATCCATCGCCCCCTCCTTCCTACTGTTGACTTCTGGAGCCTGGCTGCTCAAAGGAAGGAAGGGTGGTCTGCAGTCCAGGTGTAACAATATCATTTAGAAGTTTTATTATTTTTTTGAAAATATTTTTCTAGATGAGATTACTTTTCTTTATTTTTGGCTGTGCTGATTCTTTGTTGCTGTGTGGATTTTTCTCTTATTACAGGGAGTTATTATTATTATCCACAAGGGAAGCCCAAGAATACTCAAGTGGTTAGCCTGTCCCTTCTCCAGCAGATCTTCCAGACCCAGGAATCGAACCAGGGTCTCACCTGCATTGCAGGCGGATTCTTTACCAACTGAGTTATCGGGGAAGCCCCTTATTGCAGCGGCTGTTCTCTGGTTGCGGTGCACTGGCTTCTCATTGCAGTGACTTCACTCGTTGTGGAGCACGTGTTCTAGGGTGTGTGGGCTTCAGGGGTCTCAGTCTCCAGGTTCTAGAGCACGGTGCAGGCTCAATAGTTGTGGCACATGGGCTTAGTTGCTCCGTGGCATGTGGGATCTTCCCGGATCAGGAATCAAACCTGCGTCTCTTGCATTGGCAGACTGATTCTTTACCACTGAACCACCAGGGAAGCCCTGGAAGCGTTTTTCAGAAATGCAAACTCCCAGGCCCCATCCTAGACCTGCTCAGTTCGAATCAGGATTTTAATAGGGTCACAGGAGATCTGTGTGGACATGAAAGTTTGAGAGGCTAGCTTCAGACGATGACGAGAGAGATACGGGAGATTTATTACTGTACTACGTGCTTGTTGTAAACAGGAAAATATAGAGCAGCAAAAGCACAAAAATCGCAGGCATCTGGAAGCAATGGCCCTTTCTATGCTGGCATCTCAGCTGCAATGAATTGCTCCATCCATCGCCCCCTCCTTCCTACTGTTGACTTCTGGAGCCTGGCTGCTCAAAGGAAGGAAGGGTGGTCTGCAGTCCAGGTGTAACAATATCATTTAGAAGTTTTATTATTTTTTTGAAAATATTTTTCTAGATGAGATTAACTTTTCTTTATTTTTGGCTGTGCTGATTCTTTGTTGCTGTGTGGATTTTTCTCTTATTACAGGGAGTTATTATTATTATCCACAAGGGAAGCCCAAGAATACTCAAGTGGTTAGCCTGTCCCTTCTCCAGCAGATCTTCCAGACCCAGGAATCGAACCAGGGTCTCACCTGCATTGCAGGCGGATTCTTTACCAACTGAGTTATCGGGGAAGCCCCTTATTGCAGCGGCTGTTCTCTGGTTGCGGTGCACTGGCTTCTCATTGCAGTGACTTCACTCGTTGTGGAGCACGTGTTCTAGGGTGTGTGGGCTTCAGGGGTCTCAGTCTCCAGGTTCTAGAGCACGGTGCAGGCTCAATAGTTGTGGCACATGGGCTTAGTTGCTCCGTGGCATGTGGGATCTTCCCGGATCAGGAATCAAACCTGCGTCTCTTGCATTGGCAGACTGATTCTTTACCACTGAACCACCAGGGAAGCCCTGGAAGCGTTTTTCAGAAATGCAAACTCCCAGGCCCCATCCTAGACCTGCTCAGTTCGAATCAGGATTTTAATAGGGTCACAGGAGATCTGTGTGGACATGAAAGTTTGAGAGGCTAGCTTCAGACGATGACGAGAGAGATACGGGAGATTTATTACTGTACTACGTGCTTGTTGTAAACAGGAAAATATAGAGCAGCAAAAGCACAAAAATCGCCAAAGGCATCATTTTGGTGTATTTCATTCTAGTGTTTTCAGCAGGTTTTAATTTATTCAACCATTCAGTTCAGTTCAGTTCAGTCGCTCAGTCGTGTCCAACTCTTTGCGACCCCATGAATCGCAGCATGCCAGGCCTCCCTGTCCATCACCAACTCCCGGTGTTCACTCAGAGTCACGTCCATCGAGGCAGTGATGCCATCCAGCCATCTCATCCTTGGTCATCCCCTTCTCCTCCTGCCCCTAATCCTTCCCAGCATCAGAGTCTTTTCCAGTGAGTCAGCTCTTTGCATGAGGTGGCCAAAGTACTGGAGTTTCAGCTTCAGCATCATTCCTTCCAAAGAAATCCCAGGGCTGATCTTCAGAATGGACTAGTTGGATCTCCTTGCAGTCCAAGGGACTCTCAAGAGTCTTCTCCAACACCACAGGTCAAAAGCATCAATTCTTCGGCGCTCAGCCTTCTTCACAGTCCAACTCTCACATCCATACATGACTACTGGAAAAACCATAGCCTTCCAGTATCTAATTCCAGAACATTTCTGTCATCCCTAATGGAAATTTACCCTTATTACACAGTCACTTCCCATTCATTAGCAGTCAATCCCTAGCAACCATTAATCTGCTATCTCTATGGATTTGCCTGTTCTTGACATTTTATATAAATGGAGTCATATAGCGCTTGTTCTTTTATGTTTGGCTTCTTTCACTTACCCTGGTGGCTCAGAGGGTAAAGCGTCTGCCTGCAATGTGGGAGACCTGGGTTCAATCCCTGGGGTGGGAAGATCCTTGGAGAAGGAAATGGCAACCCACTCCGGTACTCTTGCCTGGAGAATCCCATAGATGGAGGATCCTGGTGGGCTACAGTCCACAGAGTCCCAAAGAGTTGGACACAGCTTCACTTTTCACTCTCACTTTTCTTTTACTTAGTATAATGTTTTCAGGACTCATCCATTTTGTTGCATGGATCAGTACATTCCTTTCTGGGTTGAGTAATATTTAATTGTATGGATGTTCCACAATTTTTTACTCATTCATCACTTGATGGATATTTGAATTGGTTTGATTCTTTGTCTATTATGTACATTCATATACACGTTTTTTATTTTTTTACTTCTGTCTTCTATGGACCCAAGAGTGAAACTGATGGGTCATACGGCAATTCCACGGTTACCTTTTCAAGGAACTACCAAACTGTTTTCCACAGTGATTATGCCATTTTACACTCCTAGCAGCACTGCATGAGGTCTCTACCTTCCCCACATCCTCTCCAGCACTTTATTTTGTTTTGTTGTTGTTTAGTCGCTAAGTTGTGTCCGATTTTGTGTGACCCCAGGGACTACAGTATGCCCAGGCTCCCCTGTCCTTGACTATCTCCTGGAGTTTTCTCAGATTCTTGTTGAGAAATCGGTGATACTATCTAACCATCTCATCCTCTGTCCGCATTCTCCTTTTGCCTTCCATCTCTCCCAGCATCAGAGTCTTTTCCTAAGAGTTTACTCTTCACATCAGGTGGCCAAACTTCAGATCCACCATCAGTCCTTCCAATGAATATTCAGGGTTGATTTCCTTCAGGATTGATTGATTTGATCTCCTTGCTGTCCAAGGGACTCTCAAGAGTCTTCTCCAGGACCAAAACTCAAAAGCATCAATTCTTCAGTGCTCAACCTTCTTGATGGTCCAGCTCTCACATCTGTACATGACTACTGGACTACTGACTACTTTAGAAGAAATGTATATATGCTAGTGGGTGTGCAGCGGTACCTTACTGTGGTTTTGGTTCGCACTTCTTTAAAGACAAATGACGGTGAACATCTCATTCTGCCACCCTTGGTTGTCTTTTCACCTTCATGAGAGCGTCCTTTGATGCACAAAATTTTTAAAATTTTGAGCAAGTCTCAGTTCAGTTCAGTTCCTCAGTTGTGTCTGACTCTTTGCGACCCCATGGATTGCAGCACACCAGGCCTCCCTGTCCAATACCAACTCCCAGCGTCTACTCAAACTCATGTCCATTGAGTCAGTGATGCCATCCAACCATCTCATCCTCTGTCATCCCCTTCTCCTCCCGCCTTCAATCTTTCCCAGCATTGGGGTCTTTTCAAATGAGTCAATTCTTCACATCAGGTGGCCAAAGTATCGGAGTTTCAGCTTCAGCATCAGTCCTTCCAGTGAATATTCAGGACTGATTTCCTTTAGGATGGACTGGTTAGATCTCCTTGCAGTCTAAGGGACTCTCAAGAGTCTTCTCCAACACCACAGTTCAGAAGCATCAATTCTTTGGTGTTCAGCTTTCTTTATAGTCCAACTCTCACAGCTATAAATGGCTACTGAAAAAACCATAGCTTTGACTAGATGGACCTTTGTTGGCAAAGTAATGCCTCTGGTTTTTAATATGCTGTCTAGGTTGGTCATAACTTTTCTTCCAAGGAGCAAGCATCTTTAAATTTCATGGCTGCAATCACCATCTGCAGTGACTTTGGACTCCCCCCCCCCCCCCCAAATAAAGTCTGTCACTGTTTTCATTGTTTCCCCATCTATTTCCCATGAAGTGATGGGACCAGATGTCATGATCTTAGTTTTCTGAATGTTGAGTTTTAAGCCAACTTTTTCACTCTTCATTCATTTTCATCAAGAGGCTCTTTAGTTCTTCTTCACTTTCTGCCATATGGGTGGTGTCATCTGTATATCTGAGGTTATTGATACTTCTGCCAATCTTGATTCCAGCTTGTGCTTCATCCAGCCCAGCATTTCACATGATGTACTCTGCATATAAGTTAAATAAGAGGGTGACAATATACAGCCTTGATGTACTCCTTTCCCGATTTGGAACCAGTCTGTTGTCCCATGTCCAGTTCTAACTGTTGCATCCTGACCTGCATACAGATTTCTCAAGAGGCAGGTCAGGTAGTCTGGTATTCCCATCTCTTTCAGAATTTTCCACAGTTTGTTGTGATCCACACAGTCAAAGGCTTTGGCATAGTCAATAAAACAGAAATAGACGTTTCTCTGGAACTCTCTTGTCTTTTCGATGATCCAGCAGATGTTGGCAATTTGATCTCTGGTTCCTCTGCCTTTTCTAAAACCAGCTTGAACATCTGGAAGTTCATGGTTCACATACTGTTGAAGCCTGGCTTGGAGAATTTTGAGCACTACTTTGCTAGCATGTGAGACAAGTGTAATTGTGCAGTAGTTTGAACATTCTTTGGCATTGCCTTTCTTTGGGATTGGAATGAGAACTGACCTTTTTCAGTCCCGTGGCCATTGCTGAGTTTTCCAAATTTCCTGGCATATTGAGTAAAGCACTCTTTCACAGCGTCATCTTTTAGGATTTGAAATAGCTCAACTGGAATTCCATCACCTTTACTAGCTTTGTTCATAGTGATGCTTCCTAACGCCCACTCAGCTTCACACTCCAGAAGGTCTGGCTCTAGGTGAGTGATCATACCATTGTGATTATATGGGTTATGATGATCTTTTTTGTACAGTTCTTCTGTGTATTCTTGCCACCTTTCTTAATATCTTCTGCTTCTGTTAGGTCCATACCATTTCTGTTCTTTATCGAGCCCATCTTTGCATGAAATGTTCCCTTGGTACCTCTAATTTTCTTGAAGAGATTTCTGGTCTTTCCCATTCTATTGTTTTCCTCTATTTCTTTGCATTGATCACTGAGGGAGGCTTTCTTATCTTTCCTTGCTATTCTTTGGAACTCTGCATTCAGATGGCTATATCTTTCCTTTTGTCCTTTGCCTTTCACTTCTCTTCTTTTCACAGCTATTTGTAAGGCCTCCTCGGACAACCGTTTTGCCTTTTTGCATTTCTTTTTCTTGGGGATGGTCTTGATCCCTGTCTCCTGCATCAGGCACTCTATCTATCAGATCTAGGCCGTTAAATCTATTTCTCACTTCTACTGTATAATCATAAGGGATTTGATTTAGGTCATACCTGAGTGGTCTAGTGGTTTTCCCTACTTTCTTCACTTTAAGTCTGAATTTGGCAATAATGAATTCATGATCTGAGCCACAGTCAGTCCCTGGTCTTGTTTTTGCTGACTGTCTAGAGCTTCTCCATCTTTGGCTGCAAAGAATATAATCAATCTGATTTTGGTGTTGACCATCTGGTGATGTCCATGTGTAGAGTCTTCTCTTGTGTTGTTGGAAGAGGGTTGCTATGACCAGTGCATTTTCTTTGCAGAACTGTTAGACTTTTCCCTGCTTCATTCTGTACTCCAAGGCCACATTTGCCCATTACTCCAGGTTATTTCTTGACTTCCTACTTTTGCATTCCAGTCCCTTATAATGAAAAGGACATCTTTTTGGGGTGTTAGTTCTAGAAGGTCTTGTAGGTCTGCATAGAACCATTCAACTTCAGCTTCTTCAGCATTACTGGTTGGGGCATAGACTTGGATTACTGTGATATTGAATGGTTTGCCTTGGAAATGAACAGAGATCATTCTGTTATTTTTGAGATTGCATCCAAGTACTGCATTTCGGGCTCTTTGGTTGACTATGATGGCTACTCCATTTCTTCTAAGGGAATCTTGCCCACAGTAGTAGATACAATGGTCATCTGAGTTAAATTCACCCATTCTGGTCCATTTTAGTTCACTTATTCCTAAAATGTTGATGTTTACTCTTGCCATCTCATTTGACCACTTCCAATCTGCCTTGATTCATGGGCCTAACATTCCAGATTCCTATGCAATATTGCTCTTTACAGCATCAGACTTTGCTTCCATCACCAGTCACATCCACAGTTGGGTGTTGTTTTTGCTTTGGCTCCGTCTCATCAGTCTTTTTGAAGTTATTTCTCCACTGATCTCCAGCAGCATATTGGGCACCTACTGACCTGAGGAAGTCTAGTTTACCTATTTTTTCTTTTGTTGCTTGTGTGTTTGGTGTCGTGTCTAAGAAATCATCGCTAAATCCAAGATGATAAAAATTTACCCTTAGGGACTTTCCTGGCAGTGCAGTAGTTAAGACTTCATGCATCCACTGCAGAGGGTGAGGGTTCAACCCCTGGCTGGGGAGAAAAGCTGCAGTCCCACATCCTGCATGCCTCATGGTTCGGCCAAAACTTAATTCAAAGGACTTCCCTGGTGGCCCAGTGCTGCAACTACCGAGCCCGGGCACTCTGGAACTCCTGCACCACAACTAGAGACAAGCCCAGGCACTGCAAATGAAAGAGCCTTCGTACTGCAATGAAGATGCAGTGCAGCCAAAAATAAGTAAATTGTTTTCAAAAGAGAAAAATATGATTTTAAAAAATAAGGAAAAGAAAGACCCCCTGTACCACAAGTAAGGCCTGACACAGCCGAATTAATTAATTTCATCTTATTAATATGTTATATTGCATTGATTAATTTTCATATGTTGACCACACTTGTTTTCCTGGGATTAGTATCAGTTGGTTATTTGGGGCAATATGGGGCTAGGGAAAAAAAGGGGGTACTGTGGAATTATAAGAAACCATTAGTGTGAAAGTTTTGAAAACTGTAACACACTTTAGAATTTAAGGAATCTTTTGTTTAATAAAAAAAAAAGAGGGAAATTTTTTTTCTAGTATTTTGTTGAGGAGTTTTGAATCTATATTCATAAGGGATATTGGCTTATAAATTTCTTTCCTTATGAGGTCTTTGGCTTTAGTATCAAAGTAACACTGGCATAAACTAGGGAACACACTCCTTTATTTTTTTGGAAGAGTTTGAGAAGGATTGGTATTAATTCTTTTTTAAATGTTTGAGAGAATTCGCCAATAAAGGAGTCTGGTCCTATCCTTTTCTTTACTGGACTTTCTCTTTTTGGTTACTGATTTAATCTCTTGTCATAGGCTTCTTCCGATTTTTTATTTCTTCTGTGTCAGTATTAGTAGCTCGTTTGTACCTAGGAATGTGTCCTTTTCATCTAGGTAATCTGATTTGTTGATGAATAAATAGTATTCTGTTATAATCCTTTTTATATCCATAAGGGTGGTAGTAATGTACCTTTGCTTATTCCTGATCTTAGTGATTTGAGTTTTTTTCCCTTGCTCTAACAAAAGTTTCATCAATTTTGTTGCTCTTTTCAAAAAAGTGCTTCTGTTTTCACTGGTTCTCTTTGCTGCTTTTCTATTCTGTATTTCCTTTATTTCCACTCTAATCTTTATTATTTTCTTCCCTGGTAGTTCAGCTGGGAAAGAATCCGCCTGCAGCGCAGGAGACCTGGGTTCGATTCCCGGGTTGGGAAGATCCCCTATTCCAGCCTAGAGAATTCAGTGCATGGGGGCTGCAAAGAGTTGGACACGAATGAGTGACTTTCACTTTCCTTTTGCTCACTTTGGTGTTGTTTTGTTCTTCCTTTCTAGTTCCTTAACTTGGAAATTTAGGACTAGACTTGAGTAAGAGGTATGAGGTTGGAGACTCCATAGCCATCTTGCTGCCAAGAAGGAGCACCAGTCTGAGAATATAGTCAAGCCAGGATGCAGACAAGAAAGGCACTTGATCTTAAGGACAGTGCTTAGCCCCTGAATCATCCATGTCTGAAGCAAGTTCTGTTGCCAGACACTCAGTTACATGATCAGTAAATTTTCCTTGTGCTCATAAAAAAAATGTTGGAAGTTCAGATCATTGATCTGAAATCTTCTTTCTAACATAGATGTTTATTTAGAGCTATAACTTTTCCCCTGAGAACTGCTTTTACCGCAGTTCTTGTAAGTTTTGGTATCCTGAGTTTTCATTTATCCCATATAATTTCCCTTGTGATTTCATTTTTATCCATTGGGCATTTAAGAAAGGTTTTTTAGTTTGTTTTGTGTTTTTGGTTTTTTCTGTGCTGTGTAGAGCATGAGACCTTTGATCAGGGATTGAACCCATACCCCCTGCAGTGAAAGTGTGAAGTCTTAACCCCTGGACTGCCAGGGTTGCAGAAGATATTAGCAATAATTTCCACATATATTCCACAAAATTTTCAGTTTTCCTTCTTATTAATTTCTAGTTTGATTTCATTCTGGTCAGAGAAAATACTTCATATGAGTTCAGTATTTTTAAATTTACTGGAGACTTGTTTTATAAATATGGTCTCTTTGAGGGAATGTTTCTTGTACTCTTGAAAAGAATGCATATTCTGCTGTCTTGGGGTAGAGTTAGGTCTATTTGGTTTGTAGCATTGTTCAGATCTTCTATTTTCTTGTTTATCTTTTGTATAGTACAGTTGACCCTTGGACAATGCTAGGGTTGGGGCACCAATTGTCCATGCAGTTGAAAATCTGTGTGTAAATATATACTTGGGCCTCTGTAAAAGCAGAAACATCGCTTTGCCAACGAAGGTCTGTATAGACAAAGCTGTAGTTTTGCCGGTAGTCATGTACAGGTGTAAGAGCTGGACCATAAAGAAGGTGAGCGCTGGCTCTGAGAACTGAGGCTTTCGAACTGTGGTGCTAGAGAAGACTCTTGAGAGTCCCTGGGACTGCAAGGAGATCAACCCTGAATATTCACTGGAAGGACTGACACTGAAGCTGAAACTCCAATATTTGGCCACCTGATACTGAGAGCAGACTCATTAGAAAAGGCCCTGTGTTGGGAAAGATTGAAGGCAGGAGGAAAGGTGGCGACGGAAAATGAGATGGTTGGATGGCATCACTGACTCCATGGACATGAGTTTGAGAAAACTCTGGGAGACAGTGAAGGATAGGGAAGCCTGGTGTGCTGCAGTCCATGGGGTTGCAAAGAGTTGGACATGATTTCCAATTGAACGACAACAATTGTATCCACAGATAAAACCAACATATGCTGTGTAGTACCATAGTATGCATTTATTTTAAAAAGTCCACACACACAAACCCATATTATTTATGGATCAACTGTAGTCCTACCCATTATTGAAAGTGAAATAGTGAAGTCTTTATTATTGTCAAACTATTTTTCCCTTTAATTCTGTCAAGTTTTGCCTCAGATATTTTGGGGCTCTGAAGTGAAATGAATGTATGTTTATAATTATTATATTTTTTGGTGGATTGAGCCTTCTTTCTTTATATGATGTCTCTCATAATAATTTTGGCCTTAAAGTCTATTTTTTCTATTACAGTCACTTCATCTCTTTTGTTGTTGGGTTGTTGTTAGTCTCTGGAATATATTTTCCTTCCTTTCACTTTCAACCTACTTGAGCTAAAGAAAGTCTTGGAGGTGGAGGTGAAGTCGCTCAGTCGTGTCCGACTCTTTGTGACCCCGTGGACTGTAACCTACTAGGCTTCTTTGTCTGGGATTCTCCAGGCAAGAATACTGAAATGGATTGCCATTTCTTTTTCCAGGAAATCTTCTCGACCCAGGGATCGAACCTGGGTCTCCCGCATTGGAGGCAAATGCTTTAACCTCTGAGCCACCAGGGAAGAAGTGGTAAAGAAAGTCTTATAGACAGCATATTGTTAGATTATATGTGTTTTTATTTAATTAATTAATTTGGCCATGCCACACAGCTTGTGGGATTTCAGTTCCCTGACCAGGGATTGAACGTGGACCCTCAGTAGTGAAAGCACAAAGTCCTATCCACTGGACCACCAGAAAGCTGGGTGGCCTTTCTCTAGTTATGATGAACAGGGCTACTCTTCTTTGATACGCACGGGCTTCTCATTTCGGTGGCTTCTCTTGTGGTGGAACAACAAGGCTAGGGTGCACAGGCTTTAGTAGTTGTGGAGCATGGGCTTGGTTGTTATGGCACACAGGCTTAGTTGCCCCAAGGTATTTGTGATCTTCCTGGAGTAAGGATCGAACTCATGTCCTTTGCATTGATAGGTGGATTCTTAACCATTGAACCACTAGGGAAGTCCTGAGAATGTGTTCTTAATTCCTGAAGGATAGTTTCACAAGATACAGAATTCCGCATTAACCTTTTCACCCCTCCTTTCAAAACTTATCCCACTACCTTCTGACCTCCAAGGTTCCTGATGAAAAATCTGAGTCTTATTGAGATTCCCTTGCATGTGATCAGTCACTTTTCTATTGCTGCTTTAAGGATTCTCTTTTTGGTTTGGGTCTTTTACCATGAATAGAGCCTAATCTGTGAAACATCGCCAAGAATACTAACATATACGTAATGGAAATCTCAGAAGGAGAGGTAGAAGAGAAATTGGGGAAAAGAATAACTGAAGGAAAAAAATGGGTGAAAATCTCAGTTCAATGCAAGACAAAATCTACACATCCCAGAAGCTCAATTAACCCCTATTCTGATAAACTCCAAACAGTTTATTTCCAGAGTTCAGATAAAACTGATTCTGACAATTTTTCCTGTGTATTAGCTGTTTTTGTAAAGGAATGGACATGGAACAACAGACTGGTTCCAAATAGGAAAAGGAGTATGTCAAGGCTCTATATTGTCACCCTGCTTATTTAACTTTTATGCAGAGTACATCATGAGAAACGCTGGACTGGAAGAAACACAAGCTGGAATCAAGATTGCTGGGAGAAATATCAATAATCTCAGATATGCAGATGATACCACCCTTATGGCAGAAAGTGAAGAGGAACTAAAAAGCCTCTTGATGAAAGTGAAAGAGGAGAGCAAAAAAGTTGGCTTAAAGCTCAACATTCAGAAAATGAAGATTGTGGCATCCGGTCCCATCATTTCATGGGAAATAGATGGGGAAACAGTGGAAACAGTGTCAGACTTTATTTTTTTGGGCTCCAAAATCACTGCAGATGGTGACTGCAGCCATGAAATTAAAAGACGCTTAGTCCTTGGAAGAAAAGTTATGACCAACCTAGATAGTATATTGAAAAGTAGAGACATTATTTTGCTGACTAAAGTCTGTCTGGTCAAGGCTATGGTTTTTCCTGTGGTCATGTATGGATGTGAGAGTTGGACTGTGAAGAAGGCTGAGTGCCAAAGAATTGATGCTTTTGAACTGTAGTGTTGGAGAAGACTCTCGAGAGTCCCTTGGACTGCAAGGAGATCCAACCAATCCATTCTGAAGGAGATAAGCCCTGGGATTTCTCTGGAAGGAATGATGCTGAAGCTGAAACTCCAGTACTTTGCCCACCTCATGAGAAGAGTTGACTGGGATTGGGGGCAGGAGGAGAAGGGGATGACCGAGGATGAGATGGCTGGATGGCATCACGGACTTGATGGATGTGAGTCTGAGTGAACTCTGGGAGATGGTGATGGACAAGGAGGCCTGGCATGCTGTGATTCATGGGGTCGCAGAGAGTTGGACATGACTGAGCGACTGAACTGAACTGAACTGAACTGGACTCTTGGAGTTCCCTACTCCATTTTCACTGATATCCTCAGATTTTTATTTTTTTAAACACAGAATTTTTTAACATAATAATTATTTCATATATAAACTTTGCATTTTTCACTTAATATTATACAACAAGCCTTTCTGTTTGCCTGAGTATTCTTCATAATTATCCATTTTAATAGTTCATTTATTCATTGGATACCATTTACCTGGTGGTCACTCTACAGAGACTGAGTATATAGCAATGAATAAAACAAAACTCTGGCCTTAAGGAGTTTACATTCTAGAAGGGAGAGAAAGGAGAGTCACATAAATATCCATTCCTTTTTACTGCTGTATAATATTCCAGCATAAGAATATCACTTTGATAGGATGAAAAATATCCCTCCAGAGATATTGAGTCCTAATCCCAGAATGTTATCTTATATGGAAATAGGGTCTTTGCAGATATGATTAAGGTAAGGATTTTGGTATGTGGAGGTTATCAGGATTATCAGAGTGGGCCTTAAATGCAATCAAATATGTCCTTCTAAGAGGGAGGAACTTCCCTGGTGGTCCAGTGGTTAAGAATTGACCTTGTAATGCAGGGGATGTGGGCTTGATCCCTGGTCAGGAGTCTAAAATCCCATCTGCCTTGGGGCAACTAAAGAAACCTCATATGATGCAATTAACACCCGACCCAGCCACATAAATAATGAGGGAGTAAGGGGGAATTTGACTTGTGCAGAAGAGAAAAAGGCAATGTGCTAATGGAGGCAGAAACTGGAGTGAGGCCAACACGACCTGCAGCCACTTCCAGACGTTGCAAGAAGTAAGGAACAGATTCTCCTCTAGACCCTCCAGAGAAACACAGACCTAGCAACATTTTGAGTTTGGCCCACTCATGCTAATTTTGGAATTTTGGCCTCCAAAATGGTGAAAAATAAACTTCTGTTGCTTAAAGCCACCTAGTTTGTGGTAATCTGTTAAGTTACCATAGAAACTAATACAGATTTCTGGAACTGAGAGGGGGTGCTGCCTGCTGTAACAGACAGCTAAACATGTGGAGATGGCATTGGAACTGGATAATGGGTAGAGACTGGGAGAATTTTGAGAAGCATGGTAGAAAAGAGCCTAGACTGCCTTGAGCAAAATGTTGGTAGGAGGATGAATGTTTGAGTCTCTGCCAGTGCGTGCTAAGTCACTCCAATCAGGTCCAGCTCTTCGCCACCCCAAGGACTGTAGCCCGCCAGGCTCCTCTGTCCGTGGGATTCTCCAGGCAAGAATACTGGAGTGGGTTGCCATCTCTCCTCCAGGAGATCTTCCCGACCCAAGGAGTGAACTCATGTCTCATGTCTCCTGAACTGGCAGGCAGATTCTTTACAAAATGAGGGAAATGTAACTGGCAGCTGAAGGAGAGGTGATCTCTGCTACACAGTAGCAAAAGTCTAGATGAACTGTGTCTTGCAGTGGGGGAAAGCAGCACTTTTAAGTGATGAAGTTGAGTTTTAGCTGAGGCCATCTTGAAGCAAAACTTTAAAGATGTGGCCTGGTTTCTTTTTGCTGGTTATAGTAAAATGTGACAAGAAAAAGATATCGAGAAGAGAACTGTTATGCAAAAAGGAACCAGTACATCATGATTTTTGGAAACTTGGAGCCTATCCAGGTTACAAAAAATGCTGAAATTAGGTGATTTACTGTTAGAAAACTGCTCTAGAGAGCAGGCTATAGATATGGTTGGACAGCTTTCTGCTAGTGTTGAGAATATTAGGTTTATGACCCGTGGATTCTCTCAATAATCTCTGCAGAAGTCAGAAATGAGATGATATTTTCCAGGAAAGATCTGTGAGGGACTCTTATTTAATGATGTGAGTCTGTGACATACAGAGGAGACACACGAGTCTTTGAAGAATGTTATACCAGCAGAAATGCAGCCAGCTTGAACTGGAAGGAACAATGAAATAAAGGAAGGCTGTTGTACTCCCCAAATTCTACTGGCAAGAAATAGGTTTACAAGACACCCCAGCTTCAGACATGCACTTAAAAAGGAAGAATGACTCAAAAAGAAGAGCCTCAGGCCGAGAAATCTGAGCCAAAGATGTCCTAAGCCTTGGGAAAAACGAATGAAATTTGCCCTTTATCTCTTCCGTTTCCTCCCTTTTGGAATAGAAATGCCTGTAGTGTTCCTTCCTGGAGAATCGCAGGGCCGGCGGAGCCTGGTGGGCTGCCGTCTATGGGGTCGCACAGAGTCGGACACGACTGAAGTGACTTAGCAGTAACAGCATAGGTGTTATACTGTGCCTGTCCCATACTGTACTTTGGGAACAGACAACTTATTTCTAGTTTCAGATTTTCAGAGACGGAGAGGAATTTTCTCCCCACAATAGATCATACCCAGAGGCTCACCTATGCCTGGTTTAGATGACGAGATTCGGGATTTTGAACTGATTATATATCTAGAATTTGGACTCCAGTTGATATTTTGATGGGTTAAGACTTTTGAAGATGTTGAGATGGGGTCAATATATTTTGCTTGTGTAAAATAAGAATCTTTGGGGGCCAGAGGGCAGATTCTGCAAGGGTCATAAATGCCTCCCTTTCCCCCAAAATTCTAATTCCTGAAACTTATTAGTGTTACATTATGTGGAGTAACATATAATGAGTCTTTACAAATGTGATTCAGTGAAGGATCTTGAGAGGTGAAGATTATCTTGGGTTATCAAGGTGAGCTCTAAATGCAATCGTGTGTGTCCTAAGAGGGAGGAAGAAGGGGGCTTGACACAGACAAGAGAAGGCAATGAGAAGATGATGGAGAAATGGTGAGTCACAAGAGAAGAAATGCCAGCCATGCCCATCAACTTTCAAATTGTGGAGCTGGAGAAAACTCTTGTGAGTCCCTTGGACAGCAAGGAGATCAAGCCAGTCAATCCTAAAGAAAATCAACACCGAATATTCATTAGAAGAACTAAAACTCCAATACTATGGCCACCTGATGCAAAGAGCAGACTCATTGGAAAAGGCCTTGATGCTGGGAAAGATGGAGGGCAGGAGGAGAAGAGGGCAACAGAGGATGAGATGGTTGAATGGCATCACCGATTTTGTGGACATGAGTCTGAGCAAACCCCACGAGATAGTGAAGGACAGAGGAGCCTGGTGTGCTGCAGTCCTTGGGGTCGCAAAGAGTTGGACACGACTGAGCAACTGAACAACAAGCAGCAGCAGCCAGAAGCCAGAAGAAGCAAGGAGCAAGCCTCCCCTACAACCTCCAGAGGAAGCATAGACCTACTGACACCTTGATTTTGGTCCAGAGATACTAATTTTGGGCTTCCTGTATCCAAAATGGTGGAAGAACAAATTTCTGTTATTTTTAAGCCTCTGGAGCTTGTTATAATTGCTACAGGATGGTAATATGATAACAATGCGTTTATCCAGTCTCTGCTCATTGGACATTTGGATTGCTATTATGAACAATCTTGTATTGATACATGTTTCCTGGTGTAAATGTGTTTGAGTTGTACCAGTTTACACTCCTATCAACACTATAGTTTCTGTGGATTCACATTTTGTTCATCATTTGGTATAATTAGATTTCGTCATTGTTACCGATCCTATTGAGTATAAGGTAGTGCTTCATTGTGATTTTATTTGAATTTCCCTGATTACTGATGATTTGGCTTGAGTATCTTTTCAAAGTCTTATTGGCCATTTGTACCTCTTCCTTGAAATGCACGTTCATGTCCTTCTTATTTTTCTCATAAATGATTTTATGTATTGTCTTTTTACTAGCTGTTACTTCTGGAATTTACATATTTTCATATTGCTAAATAACATGTGTATCCTGACAGTTTTTATTAATTGTTTAATCTTTTGACTTCTTATTTAATAGTGCTTAGTGTGTGCCTGCTCAGCCGTGTCTGACTCTTTGCAGCCCCATGGACTGTAGACCGCCAAGCTGTTCTATCCATGGGATTCTCCAGGAAAGAACACTGAAGTAGGTTGACATTTCCTCTTCCAAGGGATCTTCCTGACCCAGGATGGACACCATGTCTCCTGCATCTCCTACATTGGCGGGCGGATTCTTTACTACTAAGCCACCTGGGAAGCCCCCTTATTTAATATAGAAGAATTTAAATCTTTGATATCACCATGGGTTAAAAAAAACAGTATTTAGATGAAGATTTGGCATTAATATTTTAATGCCTACTCAAGTATTATTCATAGCTGAGCACTAAAACAATTATATTTAGTGCTGTTAGTTTTCCCTAAAGTTAGAATTTGTCACTTAAAAATTTTTTTCAGATTTCTTTGTAGCTATTGCTAATTCTTCCTATACCTTTCAGTATTTTCAATCACATCAGTTAATCTATCCATTCCAATGATTTTTCCCTGGAGACATTATTCCTAGTGACCGTTTTTCACCTCTCCCTGGGCTGCTTACTCTCCATATTGCCCCAGAGCCGTTGTCCTGGGACCTTGCTGTTGTCTTGGAATAGTCTTACGCGTTCTCCTGGTTGGAGTCCTTGCTTTCCTGTATCCTCTGTATTTCCTTCTTATGGTTTTACTCTTCTGTTTTAATGGCACATACCCTGTAAGAGTTCTGGAGTTCAAAGTGGTGGGAGAGTGGCAGAAGGCATGTAATGACCACTTCTAACGTGCCAGTTTGGGATCTTCTTTCTTCCAGTGTGGTCTGATTGCCATCTTTGCTTTCACAAGATCCCCGCATCTGTCCTCAGGATCACCTGAAGATTCTCTTCCCTTCAGCCCTGTGCTGGCTTTCCAGTCTCCTGACCGATAGGATTTTTTCCTTGGTCTCCCCCTCATTTTATTGGAGTGCATCCTTCAGTAGTTTTTTCTTTTTCTTTTTTTTTATATTTATTTGGCTGTGCCGGGTCTTCAGCATGCAAGAGGTTCAACCTTTGCTGCAGTATGTGGGCTCAGTTCCCTGATCAGGGATTGAACCTGGGCCCCCTGTACTGGGAGTGTGGAGTGTTAGCCACTGGACCACCAGGGAAGTCCCCTTCAGTGGTTCTTGAGAAAGAGTACGTGAAAGTTAAATTTTTTGAGACCTTGTATATGCGGAATGATAATTTAGTTGGCATAGAATTCTAAGTTGGAAGTAATATTTCTTCAGACTTTTGAGGGCTTCCCTGGTGGCTCAGATGATAAAGAATCGGCCTGCAATATGGAGACCTGGGTTTGATTCCTGGGTTAGGAAGATCCCCCGGGGGAGGGAATGGCAACCCATTCCAATATTCGTGCCTGGGGAGTCCCCATGGACAGAGGAGCCTGGCAGGCTACAGTCCATAAGAGCCAGACACGACTGAACGACTAAGCACACGTAGACTTTTGAAGGCATTTTTCTCCCTTGTTTCCTTGCTTCTGGTATTGCCATTGAGAAGTCAAAATCCATTCTGAGTCTAGCTTCTTTGTTGGGATTATTTTTGTGTTTCTGGAAATTCGTAAGATTTTCTCTTATCCTCAGTTTCCTGAAAATGTACACTGATGTATCTTAGTATTTTCATTGACTCTACTAGGCACAATGTGGGCCTTTTTGAAAAATCATATACTTCAGTTTGGGAAATGATTTTAAATTATTCATTTCATTCTTTATTTCCATTTTCTTCTAATCTCTCTTTTTGGAATCCTCGTAATGCAGATGTTGAGCTTCCTAAATTTC
The DNA here is from genome assembly GCA_006408675.1 of Madoqua kirkii. Classification (NCBI taxonomy): domain Eukaryota; kingdom Metazoa; phylum Chordata; class Mammalia; order Artiodactyla; family Bovidae; genus Madoqua; species Madoqua kirkii. The sequence goes on along the minus strand of SJYC01022176.1, from coordinate 56,373 downwards.
TCCCTGAATTTTCTAATATTTGTAACTTCTTTATTATTCAGCCCTTCTTCAGAATTTTTAATTTCTGCCATCATATTTTAAAAACACTATGAATTTCCAAGATTTCTTTTTGTTCTCTCAATGTTCATTTCTATAAATTTGTGTTCTTGTCTCATGAATGTAATACCTTTTTCTTTCTCTGAGGGATATAAATGAAGGGTTTTGCTTCTGTGTTTTTGTTTGTTTTGTTTTCCTTCTCAGAGTCTCTATTTCTTGCAAGTGCTTTCTTTTTGCTTATTAGGTTTGATTTCCTTCATGTTGGAGGTTCTCCTTCATTGTCTAAGAGTTCTTGGCTGTCTGCTCATTATTAAGAATGACAGCTTAAAAACTGATGGGAAGCTCTAAGCATGTTGACTTTGACCTTCCCGGTATGGTGTTCTGATGGGGCAGTTCATGGATAATACTAATCTTAGGGTCTTTAGTCCTCTTTTAGGTTGGCCTGAGTTCCCAGGGAAGGTTTATCCAACCTGCTGCCTGGAGGGTAAAAATCTGACTGCCAGGGTTCTGACTGCCAGGTAAGGGAAGAGGACTGGGGAGGTGGGGGGTGGGGTGTCAGTTTTCAACTTCTAAGCAGTCGCTTAACCCCATTAGTCAGTTACTCATTCAGTGTCTCTGTTTTATCATCTCTAGAAAACAAATTTCCAGTCTTAGCTAGACGTAGAAAGGAGAATTTGCCCAGTGTCAAGAAGTAATAGGGGATACAGCCACCTAATTGATTCTCAGTCAGCTTTGCTCGAGAGCTTCATGTTTTAGCCTTTACTACCAACGCTAGGGAGCTTCCCAGGTGGTGCTGGGGGTAAAGAAACCCGAAGTGCGTTTGATCCCTGCGTGGCGAAGATCCCCTGGAGGAGGGCATGGCAACCCACTTCAGTACTCTTGCCTGGAGAATCCCATGGACAGAGGAGCCTGGTGGGCTATAGTCCATAGGGTTGCAAACAGACATGACTGAAGCAACTTAGTATGCATGCACGCATATATATCTAGACTTCCTCTCGTCATTCAAAAATCTGTTTAGTTCTCTTTGATGCTCTCTTGTTTATCTGATACACAACCTTTCTATACTGTACATAAGACCTCAATATCTGGAGTTCCATAGTATCTAACTCTGTTGCGTTGTTTATCTTCTGATTCTTACTCTTAGCACTAGCCTCCTTCTGTGCTGGTGATCGCTGATCCTGAGCTCATTGCTTGATATTAACCAATGGATCCTTCATACTTAAAACTGGACACTTTCCTCCGAAGGGGATTTGCGTCTGCTTCTGCCAGGAGCCAGAGGGTGCTGCCAACTTCAGTCCTCTGTCTAAGATCCAGCTCCCCTGCCTCTCCCGAGGCTCTTTACTTTAACTTTCTTTTGGGGTCAGGGAGTGGATTTTGGAAATCATGGAAGACAACAGGGCCTCAAGGAATCATGACCTCTCTTTGTGGAATATTCTTCTTCTGTAGCAAGAAAGTTCCTCACTGCTCTAAGTCCACCATATGAGAAGCAGCAGAAATCCTCCAATCCATTCCACACACATCCATAGGAGCCATCTTTTGGACTTGTACATCCGATCACATCACACTCTTGCTTAAACCCTTTGATGACTCCCTTTTTTCCTGAAGTATAAAGCTTGAACTCCTTAGGAATTCCTTGGTGGTCTAGTGATTAGGACTTGGTGCTTTCACTGCCAGGGCCTGGGCTCAATCCTTGGTCAGGGAACTAAAATCCCACAAGCTCCATGGTGAGGTCAATTAAAAAAAAAAAACAAATAAACATAAAGTTTGAACTCCTTGCCCAGCTTACAAGGCCCTATGTGATCTGGCCTCTGACTCCCTTACCAGATTCATCTTTTTTAATAGCCCTCACTCCCATTTGCAAACTCTTTCCCAAGCCCCAAGTCTAGGAGTTCTTCAATGTACTTCCCGTCCTTGTACCTGTCACATAATGTCTAAAAAACTTAGATATGTGAGTCACCCTACACACCATCCTCAAACTGTATACTCTGCATGAGTGCAGAAACTTTATACATCCACTAATATCTCCCCAGTATCCAGCACAAGTGCTCATTAAATATTTGTTGAAGTGGATGACCACGTTTACCGGGTTCCCAGTGTTTTCCTTTACTTTTTTTTGGATGTAGACAGTTTTTAATCTTTAAAAAAATTTATTAATTTTTGTAGCTTTGTGCAAGGTTTCTCAGTTGAAGCAAGTGGGGGCTGCTGTTTTCTGCAGTGCTGGGGCTTCTCATTGCAGTGGCTTCTCTTGTTACGGAGCACAGCCTCTAGAGTGCGTGGGTTTCAGGGTTGTGTCACGCAGACTCAGCAGTTGTGACACATGGGCTTAGTTGCTGTGCAGTGTGGACAGTTTTTAAAGTCTTTATGGAATTTGCTACAATATTGCTTCTGTTTTATGTTTTGTTTGGGTTTGGTGTTTTGGTTGCAAGGCATATGGGATCTTAGATCCCCGACAGTCGAGCCTGTGCCCAATACGTGGGGAGCTCAGAGTCTTAACCATTGGACCACCAGGGAAGTCTCGGATCATGAGCTTTTGGAATCAGACAAATTTGGATGAAAACCCTAGCTACTCCCTTTGTTCACTATGGCCAAACCCTTTAACCTTTCCCGATCTCGTTTCCTGATCTTTAAAACGTGAAAGTTGCTCAGTCACATGCAACTCTTTGCAACCCCATGGACTGTAGCCCACCAGGCTCCTGTCCATGGGATCTCCAGGCAAGAATACTGGAGTGGGTTGCCATTTCCTTCTCCAGGATCTTCTTCTTCCCCGCCCAGGGATCAAACCTGGCTCTCCTGCATTGCAGGAAGGTTCTTTACCGTCTGAGCCACTAGGGAGTGCTCTTTAAAATGCAGAGAGAATGCAATGAAAGGACCGCAAGGGTGGCTGCCAGGATGAGCTAAGTCTGATATCATAAAGTGAAAGATCCAAGCATAGTCCCCATCTTACATGCAGCCATTTCAGAAGGGAGTCACCAGCTGCCCTGAGGTCATGAAGGTGAAGGTGAAGGTGAAGTCGCTCAGTCGTGTCCGACTCTTTGCGACCCCCATGGACTGTAGCCTACCAGGCTCCTCCATCCATGGGATTCTCCAGGCAAGAATACTGGAGTGGGTTGCCATTTCCTTCTCCAAGGGATCTTCCCAACCCAGGGATCAAACCCAGGTCTCCCGCATTGGAGGCAGACGCTTTAACCTCTGCAGCACCAGGGAAGTCCTGGGGTCATACTCTCTCCCAATCACATTTACCCATCAAGTTTGGTGGTAGTGGTGGTAACTTAGTCGCTAAGTCGTGTCTGACCCTTGCAACCCCCTGGACTGTAGCCCACCAGGCACCTCTGTCCAAGAGATTTCCCAGGCAAGAATACCGGAATGGGTTGCTATTCCCTTCTCCAGGGGATCTTCCCAACCCGAGGATCAAACCAGCATCTCCTGCATTGATTGCCTGTGGATTCTTTACCGCTTAGCCAGTGGGGAAGCCCTCAAGGTTTGGCTGGTTTTAATTCCATTAGGTAACCTGAGCTTTCCTGCTCTGGAGCATGGAGTGGGCAAACAGGTTCCACCTCAAGTAATCCAGCTCAGGCCTCCAGGCACTTTGGTAGGACTTGTGAATTTTAGTGGTTTTATCCCTGGGAAATGTTTAAGTCTCCAAAGAGACCCCCGCTAGTGCACTCTGCCCCTCACCGTCAGCACCTGAGATGATGCTGGGTCAAGCAGACCAAGGGCGATCCTCCCAATTTTAAGGTGGGTAAACTGGCTCAGACGGTAAAGTGTCTGTCTACAATGTGAGAGGGCTGGGTTTGATCCCTGGGTTGGGAAGATTCCCTGGAGAAGGAAATGGCAACCCACTCCAGTACTCTTGCCTTGAAAATTCCATGGACGGAGGAGCTTGGTGCAGGCTACTGTCCATGGGGTCACAAAGAGTTGGGCTTGACTGAGCGACTTCACTTTCACTTTCAAACGGAGGCTCAGACTATCTTCCAGACAGTTGGGTCTAGAACTTGCGTGTTTTCTCAAGGGGCTCTGGGAGGCCTGGGCAGCTGTAGTGGAGACCTGAGGGGAGCTCTATCCCCAGAGCAGGGGTGGCCCAGGAACTCTGGCTCTCAAGGCCTCCACCCCTTGTGCACAATGGGTTAGTGCCACTCTCGGCTGGTGGGGAGCTCCGTGTATTCTTTGTGAACCTACAGGACTGTGCTTAAGCAGGTTATTTTGCCTGTGTTGTTTGGGGAGAGCAAGGATGACAGGTCACTGGCTGGGGTGTGTGTGTGCTGGGGCTTGGGGGTGAGGATGGGGATAATCTGGACAGTGAGAAGAGCGAGCTTAGGGTCAGGAGCCCTGGGTTCCAGCCCAGTACTATACCCAGCATGTTGAATCCCTTGGGACAAGCGCCTCCCTCTTTGGGCCCCAACCGCTCTGTTAAGTGGGAGTGGTGGTAGATGGACCGATCATGATCATGGGATCAAAACGCTGTCCTGGCCCGGCCACTCCCTGAGCCCAGACTGTTCCCTGGGCCTGACTTCACCCAACTGGCCCCAGCAAACCTCTGACACCATTCTGCTCCGTCCACCCTCTGTCCTGTCCTTCCCGCAGAGGCCTGACTCCAGCTCCCCACCACACAGGGTGCTGGGTGAGCAGCAGTATTGGTCAGGCCTGGGCGGGGGGCCTCCAAGCCCACAAATGACCTCTTGAGCCTCTTTCTGGAGCCAGCATCCTCTCTTTCCCCTCCTCTTGAAATCTGAGCTCAGAGATCCGGGGAGGACTCTCCCTGCCAAATATTCCATCCAGTTGTCCAAACACTCTGCACAGCTGGCGGAGGGAGGGGCCAGAGCTCAGCTCTCAGGGAGCCCTTGGGCAGTTGTTTTCATGGAAATGGCTGCATTCTTACTCAGAGGGCCAGCCTGTGGGTTGTTTTAAGGGGGTTCACCAGGACCAAGAGGATCAAGAGCCCCCAACATGCCCTCCTGCTACCCTGAAAGGAAGAAGTCAGGAAATGGTCTTCCCCTGGTGGGGAGGGTCCAGGTGCATGTGGCTGCCTCACCTTGGGAGGTGGCAGCGGGTGCTGGCAGCCTCTTGAGCGTCCCCTCGTGACTGGGCTCGGCGAGGTGGCCGGGGGAAGGGCAGGCGGTAATGACACCAAGAGAGCAGCCCGAGAGCTGACTTTGGACAACAGCTTTTCCGGGCAAGCAGCCCCAGACCTGGCTGCCTTGTGGGTCTGACCCACCAGTGACCCAGGACGAGTCTCCGAGCCTCAGTTTCCTCACTTCCAACAGGAGAGGCTTTTGGGCTTCTTCTGCCTCTGATTTTCCTAAGTCACAGCCAAGGACAAAGTCCTCATAGCTCCTCCCTGCAGTGCCAGCTGTGCCTAAAAGTCCAGAAAGTGGCAAGACTTTTCTCAACAATCCTCAGAACAACTCTGACTCAGTTTCCCCTCAGAGAGGATGGCAGAGCAGGACCATCGCCTGTACACTCTGTCACCAGCCAGGCTCAGCCCCTTCGTCCCCTGCCATGTCAGGGTAATGGAGAGGCAACCCCCTCCCCTTCCTTCACACATCCTGTTTTTCATTAATTGTTTCCAGGTGGGCCCAGAGGTTGCCCTGCAGAGGAAGGTGGAGGCACAGGAGAATTTAGCAGGGGGATCAGTGAGGAGCAAAAACAGGAAGGGGTTGGGAGCAGGCCATGGAAAATTCATTGCCAGGAAAGAAAGGCCAGCATCTGGTTTGCATTAAGCTGAGAGAGCTTCGAAGCCTAGAGCCTGAGTGGGAGATATTGTTATCCATCCACAGGGCAGGCGGGGTGTGACTGCTAGTCAGGAACTGGCAGCTTCTCCCTACAGGAACTCAGGGGCTAACAGGAAAGAAGAGGGAAAGCAAGGAAGAAGGCAACAGGAAACTCAGTCTCCACTGTGGCTGACATCTCATGAATGTTATCTTCTTTTTTTTGGCTGCACTATGCAGTATCTTGGTTCCCCCACCAGGGATTGAACCCCCCGCCAGCCACCTCCTGTAGTGGAAGCTTGATGTCTTAGCCACTGGACCACCAGGGAAATTATCTGAATGTTATCTTCTTTGCTATGCACAACTTCACAGGGGAGAATTGTCCTCATTTTATAGCTATGAGAACTGAGTCCCAGAGAGGTTAAGTGACTTACCCAAGGTCACACAGCCAGGGAATGGCAGAACTCCAGATTAGAATTCAGGCCAAATGAGATAAGATGGAACATTCAAACCATCACACGGGTGGATTGAGGCTGACTGTGTACCAGGCAAGAGGCCACTGAGGATTTAGTGATGAGTGCAGCCCAGCCTCTGCCCATGGAGTCACTCAGCTCATGTGGGGCCGTCTGATGGTGCTATGGGACACGCGTCAGGACACCAGGTGGACCATGTGACTGAGGGCTCCAGTCCAGTGCCTGTAGAGGAAAAAGCAATCCAGAGGGGAAGGCTTCCTGGATGAAGGGGTATAAGCAAAAGAAAGAAGTTTATCAGAGAGCGGTGTGATGGCATGGAAGCTGCAGAGAAGGGGATACTGTGAAGATAGTGGGAAGGAGGGGCATATGGGCCATGTCCAAGCAAGAGCAGCTGGCCTGGTGTGCCTCAGAGGGCAATGGTTCATTTCATAGTTGGGGAAACAGAGGCACCATGAACCTACAGTGCCCAAACGTCTGGAAGTGGTTGAATCCTGCCTGTCTGACTCTAGGTCTGTCTTCCTCCTAACTGCTACATTGACTAGTCCCTTTTGTTGGTAGTTAAATCTGCCCACAATGCAGATGACACCACCTTTACGGCAGAAAGTGAAGCAGAACTAAAGAGCCTCTTGACGAAAGTGAAAAAGTTGGCTTAAAACTCAACATTCAAAAAACGAAGAACATGGCATCTGGTCCCATCACTTCATGGGAAATAGATGGGGAAACAGTGGAAACAGTGACAGACTTTATTTTGGGGGGTCCAAAATCACTGCAGATGGTGACTGCAGCCATGAAATGAAAAGACGCTTGCTCCTTGGAAGAAAAGCTACGATCAACCTAGACAGCATATTAAAAAGCATAGACATTACTTTGCTGACAAAGGTCCATCTAGTCAAAGTTATGGTTTTTTCCAATAGTCATATATGGATGTGAGAGTTGGACTATAAAGAAAGCTGAGCATCAAAGAATTGATGCTTTTGGACTGTGGTGTTGGAGAAGACTCTTGAGAGTCCCTTGGACTGCAAGGAGATCCAACCAGTCAATCCTAAAGGAAATCAGTACTGAATATTCATTGGAAGGACTGATGCTGAAGCTGAAACTCCAATACTTTGGCCACCTGATGTGAAGAACTGACTCATTGGAAAAGACCCTGATGCTGGGAAAGATTGAAGGCGGGAGGAGAAGGGGATGACAGAGGATGAGATGGTTGGATGGCATCACCGACTTGATGGACATGAGTTTGAGCAAGCTTCAGGAGATAGTGAAGGACAGGGAGATCTGACATGCTGCAGTTCATGAAGTCACAAAGAGTTGGACACGACTGAGCGAATGAACTGAACTGAACTGAACTGAATGCAGGAAACCTGGGTTCGATCCCTGGGTTGGGAAGATCCCCTGGAGAAGGGAATGGCAACCCACTCCAGTATTCTCGCCTGGAGTATCCCATGGACTGAGGAGCCTGGTGGCCAATGGTCCACGGGGTCACAACTGAGTGACTAACACACCAAAGTTTTAAGCGGATATTGAGGGCAGGGACCACAGGGAGGCTGGGGTGGCGGTGGTGTTACATGAGGGCACAGAGCCAGCCAGTGACAAGGCCAGGGCTGGACAAGCTCTTTCCAACTTGCCAACCTGGGCAGGGAGGGTACAGACTGCCCTAACCATGGGCCTTGGAAAAGCCTGGGGCCTTGGGCACGCTAGAGCGAGGCTCCCGCCTCCCTTTGAGGTATCTCACCTTCCCTGGGAGGAGAGCCCGGCATGGTCCGCTGCCCGCTGAGCCGTGGGAGTTAATAATTACTGGGTTTAAGGAGATAGAGGCCTGTCGGAGAGGCGCCTCCCTCACAGGCTGCTGCTCCTCAGAGATAGCAAAGGTTAGTGTGAGCCTCAGCCTGCGGGTGGGGAGAAGGCTCCTGCCACCTCCCTGCCTGGCCGACTCCAGAGGGACCCTAGGCCTGGCGCTCCAGCCATGGACCCCGCAGAGAAGCCTGCTGAGTGCCCGGCCCGAGGAAAATGTCCTGTGTTCCTGGCAGTGAGCTCGGGGACTGTCCGCTACGCTCCATCAGGTCTGGGCCCTGCACTCGGGAACTTAGGAGAGCAGCATTAGTGCCACTCTCGGCTGGTGGGGAGCTCCGTGTATTCTTTGTGAACCTACAGGACTGTGCTTAAGCAGGTTATTTTGCCTGTGTTGTTTGGGGAGAGCAAGGATGACAGGTCACTGGCTGGGGTGTGTGTGTGCTGGGGCTTGGGGGTGAGGATGGGGATAATCTGGACAGTGAGAAGAGCGAGCTTAGGGTCAGGAGCCCTGGGTTCCAGCCCAGTACTATACCCAGCATGTTGAATCCCTTGGGACAAGCGCCTCCCTCTTTGGGCCCCAACCGCTCTGTTAAGTGGGAGTGGTGGTAGATGGACCGATCATGATCATGGGATCAAAACGCTGTCCTGGCCCGGCCACTCCCTGAGCCCAGACTGTTCCCTGGGCCTGACTTCACCCAACTGGCCCCAGCAAACCTCTGACACCATTCTGCTCCGTCCACCCTCTGTCCTGTCCTTCCCGCAGAGGCCTGACTCCAGCTCCCCACCACACAGGGTGCTGGGTGAGCAGCAGTATTGGTCAGGCCTGGGCGGGGGGCCTCCAAGCCCACAAATGACCTCTTGAGCCTCTTTCTGGAGCCAGCATCCTCTCTTTCCCCTCCTCTTGAAATCTGAGCTCAGAGATCCGGGGAGGACTCTCCCTGCCAAATATTCCATCCAGTTGTCCAAACACTCTGCACAGCTGGCGGAGGGAGGGGCCAGAGCTCAGCTCTCAGGGAGCCCTTGGGCAGTTGTTTTCATGGAAATGGCTGCATTCTTACTCAGAGGGCCAGCCTGTGGGTTGTTTTAAGGGGGTTCACCAGGACCAAGAGGATCAAGAGCCCCCAACATGCCCTCCTGCTACCCTGAAAGGAAGAAGTCAGGAAATGGTCTTCCCCTGGTGGGGAGGGTCCAGGTGCATGTGGCTGCCTCACCTTGGGAGGTGGCAGCGGGTGCTGGCAGCCTCTTGAGCGTCCCCTCGTGACTGGGCTCGGCGAGGTGGCCGGGGGAAGGGCAGGCGGTAATGACACCAAGAGAGCAGCCCGAGAGCTGACTTTGGACAACAGCTTTTCCGGGCAAGCAGCCCCAGACCTGGCTGCCTTGTGGGTCTGACCCACCAGTGACCCAGGACGAGTCTCCGAGCCTCAGTTTCCTCACTTCCAACAGGAGAGGCTTTTGGGCTTCTTCTGCCTCTGATTTTCCTAAGTCACAGCCAAGGACAAAGTCCTCATAGCTCCTCCCTGCAGTGCCAGCTGTGCCTAAAAGTCCAGAAAGTGGCAAGACTTTTCTCAACAATCCTCAGAACAACTCTGACTCAGTTTCCCCTCAGAGAGGATGGCAGAGCAGGACCATCGCCTGTACACTCTGTCACCAGCCAGGCTCAGCCCCTTCGTCCCCTGCCATGTCAGGGTAATGGAGAGGCAACCCCCTCCCCTTCCTTCACACATCCTGTTTTTCATTAATTGTTTCCAGGTGGGCCCAGAGGTTGCCCTGCAGAGGAAGGTGGAGGCACAGGAGAATTTAGCAGGGGGATCAGTGAGGAGCAAAAACAGGAAGGGGTTGGGAGCAGGCCATGGAAAATTCATTGCCAGGAAAGAAAGGCCAGCATCTGGTTTGCATTAAGCTGAGAGAGCTTCGAAGCCTAGAGCCTGAGTGGGAGATATTGTTATCCATCCACAGGGCAGGCGGGGTGTGACTGCTAGTCAGGAACTGGCAGCTTCTCCCTACAGGAACTCAGGGGCTAACAGGAAGAAGAGGGAAAGCAAGGAAGAAGGCAACAGGAAACTCAGTCTCCACTGTGGCTGACATCTCATGAATGTTATCTTCTTTTTTTTGGCTGCACTATGCAGTATCTTGGTTCCCCCACCAGGGATTGAACCCCCCGCCAGCCACCTCCTGTAGTGGAAGCTTGATGTCTTAGCCACTGGACCACCAGGGAAATTATCTGAATGTTATCTTCTTTGCTATGCACAACTTCACAGGGGAGAATTGTCCTCATTTTATAGCTATGAGAACTGAGTCCCAGAGAGGTTAAGTGACTTACCCAAGGTCACACAGCCAGGGAATGGCAGAACTCCAGATTAGAATTCAGGCCAAATGAGATAAGATGGAACATTCAAACCATCACACGGGTGGATTGAGGCTGACTGTGTACCAGGCAAGAGGCCACTGAGGATTTAGTGATGAGTGCAGCCCAGCCTCTGCCCATGGAGTCACTCAGCTCATGTGGGGCCGTCTGATGGTGCTATGGGACACGCGTCAGGACACCAGGTGGACCATGTGACTGAGGGCTCCAGTCCAGTGCCTGTAGAGGAAAAAGCAATCCAGAGGGGAAGGCTTCCTGGATGAGGGGGTATAAGCAAAAGAAAGAAGTTTATCAGAGAGCGGTGTGATGGCATGGAAGCTGCAGAGAAGGGGATACTGTGAAGATAGTGGGAAGGAGGGGCATATGGGCCATGTCCAAGCAAGAGCAGCTGGCCTGGTGTGCCTCAGAGGGCAATGGTTCATTTCATAGTTGGGGAAACAGAGGCACCATGAACCTACAGTGCCCAAACGTCTGGAAGTGGTTGAATCCTGCCTGTCTGACTCTAGGTCTGTCTTCCTCCTAACTGCTACATTGACTAGTCCCTTTTGTTGGTAGTTAAATCTGCCCACAATGCAGATGACACCACCTTTACGGCAGAAAGTGAAGCAGAACTAAAGAGCCTCTTGACGAAAGTGAAAAAGTTGGCTTAAAACTCAACATTCAAAAAACGAAGAACATGGCATCTGGTCCCATCACTTCATGGGAAATAGATGGGGAAACAGTGGAAACAGTGACAGACTTTATTTTGGGGGGTCCAAAATCACTGCAGATGGTGACTGCAGCCATGAAATGAAAAGACGCTTGCTCCTTGGAAGAAAAGCTACGATCAACCTAGACAGCATATTAAAAAGCATAGACATTACTTTGCTGACAAAGGTCCATCTAGTCAAAGTTATGGTTTTTTCCAATAGTCATATATGGATGTGAGAGTTGGACTATAAAGAAAGCTGAGCATCAAAGAATTGATGCTTTTGGACTGTGGTGTTGGAGAAGACTCTTGAGAGTCCCTTGGACTGCAAGGAGATCCAACCAGTCAATCCTAAAGGAAATCAGTACTGAATATTCATTGGAAGGACTGATGCTGAAGCTGAAACTCCAATACTTTGGCCACCTGATGTGAAGAACTGACTCATTGGAAAAGACCCTGATGCTGGGAAAGATTGAAGGCGGGAGGAGAAGGGGATGACAGAGGATGAGATGGTTGGATGGCATCACCGACTTGATGGACATGAGTTTGAGCAAGCTTCAGGAGATAGTGAAGGACAGGGAGATCTGACATGCTGCAGTTCATGAAGTCACAAAGAGTTGGACACGACTGAGCGAATGAACTGAACTGAACTGAACTGAATGCAGGAAACCTGGGTTCGATCCCTGGGTTGGGAAGATCCCCTGGAGAAGGGAATGGCAACCCACTCCAGTATTCTCGCCTGGAGTATCCCATGGACTGAGGAGCCTGGTGGCCAATGGTCCACGGGGTCACAACTGAGTGACTAACACACCAAAGTTTTAAGCGGATATTGAGGGCAGGGACCACAGGGAGGCTGGGGTGGCGGTGGTGTTACATGAGGGCACAGAGCCAGCCAGTGACAAGGCCAGGGCTGGACAAGCTCTTTCCAACTTGCCAACCTGGGCAGGGAGGGTACAGACTGCCCTAACCATGGGCCTTGGAAAAGCCTGGGGCCTTGGGCACGCTAGAGCGAGGCTCCCGCCTCCCTTTGAGGTATCTCACCTTCCCTGGGAGGAGAGCCCGGCATGGTCCGCTGCCCGCTGAGCCGTGGGAGTTAATAATTACTGGGTTTAAGGAGATAGAGGCCTGTCGGAGAGGCGCCTCCCTCACAGGCTGCTGCTCCTCAGAGATAGCAAAGGTTAGTGTGAGCCTCAGCCTGCGGGTGGGGAGAAGGCTCCTGCCACCTCCCTGCCTGGCCGACTCCAGAGGGACCCTAGGCCTGGCGCTCCAGCCATGGACCCCGCAGAGAAGCCTGCTGAGTGCCCGGCCCGAGGAAAATGTCCTGTGTTCCTGGCAGTGAGCTCGGGGACTGTCCGCTACGCTCCATCAGGTCTGGGCCCTGCACTCGGGAACTTAGGAGAGCAGCCCTGGGCCACAGACAGGTGAGCTAGAGACCTAGGGAAGGAGGAGTCTCACCACTTAGCACGGGCCTTGGGGGAGGGGGAGAGGCGGGGCTCCAGACCGGGGCTGCTGCTAAGCCGCTTCAGTCGTGTCGGACTCTGCGACACTATAGACTGTAGCCTGCTAGGCTCCTCTGTCCATGGGATTCTCCAGGCAAAAATACCAGAGTGGGTTGCCACGCCCTCCTTGAGGGGATCTTCCTGACCTGACCCAGGGACTGAACCCCCGTCTCTTACACTGGCAGGGGGGATCTTTACCACTAGCGCCACCTGGGAAGCATAGAACTAGGAGGAATTTCAGGAGCCTTCTACAAGGTCAGCCACCAGGGAGGGCCCTGATTTGTCTCCTCCGACTTGGTGGTTGTACAGATGTAGCATCTGAGGCTCAGAGAGGGCAAGACACTCATCTTTGGTCACACAGTGAACTGAAGTCTAGATCCAGGGCCTAGGTCATCCAGGATGGCAAGTCTCTCCCGGATGGGGTCTGTGGCCAGGGCTGCCAGGCTGGGGATGGCAGGGGCGAGAGGGGGCGTTTGGGGAAGGTGGTGACTTGAGAGGTAGAGGACACACCTTTTATTTTCCTTCACTAGCTGCCAGGCATCTAATGGGCTCCCCTCATTGCCCGACAGCATGGAGATGCTGCTTCCAGAGAGCCCTCTGGTTTCTGGGCTGTCTTTTCAGGAAATTGGCATAAGGGGCCACAGCCCTTCCTTCCCTGGCTATGTGACATCCAGAAGGTTCCTTAACTTCTCTGAGCCCATGGTTTTCAACCGAGGAGCATTTGTGGGAGGAGCTAGTGAGGCCTTGGGAATCCTAAGCAGCTGCGTAGATCATGGGATATTTTTGGTTAGTAATTAGGGTGGTGACAGTGACTCCTCACTTGACCTTCAAAACCTCGCTCAAGGGTCTCCCCGGCTGAAGACTCTTCCCCTGTGGCTGTAGCCCTGGGCTAACACCCCTTCCACCCACCAGTCTGGGTTACCACGACTTGGACCAGGTCTTATCTCCTGCTGGGGCTTGTGAAGACTTGGAGGGTAAGCTCCCTGTCCTGAGCTGCTTTTATGTCATTCTTCCCGCTCCCCGAAAGAGTGAGCAGAGCAAGGTCCAGGAAGACAGCAGTTGCTCAAGACTTATTTGGTGAAGGATTTGTCAACAAACATAATGACAACTGCTTTGGGCGAGACCCTGGGCTGGACTGCGGTGGGTGGAGAAACACAGACCCAAGGAGGTCGCTGCCCTTGGGAAACCACAGTTGTGGAAACAAATGCCCTACAGAGTGAAGGAGAGAGATCTGGGCAGAATGAAAAGAAAGTCACGGAGGACTGCACAAGTCAGGTTCACTGCACAAGTGCCAGAGGGCATGAGAGCAAGGCATCAAGTCTGGCTTGCCCTCCACTCACCAAGTCCTGTTCCTGTTCCTTCCTAGTCCTGCCCACCTAGGAAAGGAAGACTGCTCTCTCTCTCTTTTTTTCATTTTGGCCCAGCCAGACAACATGCAGGATTCTAGTTGCCTGACCAGGGTTGGAACCCCTGACCCCTGCTGTGGAAGTGCAGAGTCTTAACCACTGCATCCGTTGTTCCAGTGGTCCATGGTTCTCTATTTTGAATTAAGATACTCTCCACTTTGCAAGGTGTGCCCTGGGAGTGGAGGTCCCCTCTATCTATCTTGCCACAATACTGGAGCCCCGGGAGGACAGAGCCTGCGTCTACGCAGTTTCCTTTTGGATCCCCAGCCCATGGTTTGCGTTCAGAAGGGGTGGCTGAACGCATTGTCGTCGTTCAGTCGCAAAGTAGTGTCCAACTCGGCAACTCTGTGAACTGTTGCACGCCAGGCTTCCCTGTCCCTCACTGTCTCCCGGAGTTTACTCACACTCATGTCCATGGAGTCAACAGTGCCATCCATCTCACCCTCTGTTGTGCCCTTCTCCTCTTGCCCTCAATCTATCTCAGCATCAGGGTCTTTTTCACTGAGTCCAATGAGTTGAATGCATGCATGAACAACATGTGTGTCCCCAGATGAAGACCCAATAAAACTCAAGCCTGGGACCCCAGCCCCAGCTCCGGGTCTAAGGGTAGTGCCCCAAGTTCTAGCAATATGAAAGAGAAATAGCTGCTCCCAGTCTCCCAGGCCCCCCCTAGACAAGGAGGATGGGAGCCACAGTCCCTGGTAGGAGAAGTGGGGTTATGGTCTCACTGAATCAGCCCCAGGCTGGAGTTGAGGCCGATGATCAGGACTCCAGATAAGTGACAGAGGGACAGAGGGGTTGAGGGACAGGACAGACCAGTGTTTAGGGAATTTGCAGATGTGGGTCCTGACAGGTGTGTGTGTTGCTGTCTCTTATACACATCTAGATGTGTATAAGAGACAGGGACCACAGGGAGGCTGGGGTGGCGGTGGTGTTACATGAGGGCACAGAGCCAGCCAGTGACAAGGCCAGGGCTGGACAAGCTCTTTCCAACTTGCCAACCTGGGCAGGGAGGGTACAGACTGCCCTAACCATGGGCCTTGGAAAAGCCTGGGGCCTTGGGCACGCTAGAGCGAGGCTCCCGCCTCCCTTTGAAGTTTTGGGAGGGGGGGGCCGGAAGGGGGGGGTGGGGGGGGGGGGGGGGGGGGGGGTGCGAGTCCCCCAGAAAGTAGGTGTTGGGCAAAGGCAGGGGTGGGTAGAATCTGTTCAGAACAAGAAGGGGAGAGCCCCTAGGCTGTAGTGGGGGGGGTGGCGCGGAGGTGGTTAGGGACTTGGACCAAAGGTGAGGCCTCCTTCAGAAGCACTCAATAGGAGGGAGAAAACTGGTTTTAGGGTAGGCCCCCTTTCTCACCAGGAAGGATGTTGCTGCAGAGCAGGAGCCCAGGGAAGGAGAGATGGCCAGGTGAACGGGAGGGGGTGGGAGGGCGCCCCCCAAGAATCCGGGAGCTTGGAGCCATGGTAGGTGCTTGAGCAAGGGTGGGCTCGCGAGGGTGCTGCGGGGCGCTGGGCGGAGCGGAGTCAGTTGGGAGCATCCGGCCACGGGGTGCTGTCGGTCCCGGCGGGCCGCCCGAGCCGGGCTGGGCCGGGAGCGCGCGCCGAGTTCTCCGCATCGGCCGCCAGAGGGGCGGGGCCGGGCACGTGTCCTCGGGCCACCCCTCGGCCACGTGACCGCCGAGGGCAGGGTCGCGGCGGGACCCGGGGCCGGGGCCGCGCAGACCCACAGGCAGCGGGCAGGACTGACAGGCGGCGGGGCAGCCCGGCGGGCCCCGGGCGGAGTCGGCGGCGGGCGGGGACTGCGCGAGGAGCTAGCGGGGAGATCGCTGTGGCGGCGCAGGGAACCGACGCCCGGCGGGCCCCCAGGCGCCGGGATGTGGAGAGGGTAGGTCCCCGCTGGGTTGGGCCGCGGCTGCCTCCGGGGGTGGGACACTGGCGGGGTGGAGGGGCGTCCCTGCCGTGTGTGCACCCTGACCGGGAGGTGCTCTGCGCCCCATCCCTGTCCGCGACTGGGGATGGAAGGACACCCGGCCCGAGCGATCAGGGGCTTTCTCTGCGGGGCAGGGAGTGTGAAGGGTGGGTTGCAGACCGTCCTGTAGTGACAGCATCAACTCCTCGGAGCTTGTCGCGAGCGCAAGTGAGATTGGGGGAAGGGAGTAGGCGGCGGAACGCAAGCCGCGGCAAGCCTGGGGAAAGACCTAGGAAGGACGCCCCTCCACCCCCAGGCTGGGTGAACCCTTGAAACAGTGCATTTGGGAAGCGGGGGACTGGGTCTGTGTTAAGTTGGCTTGCAAGCTGGTGAACCTCCGTCTAGGGCTCCTAGAGTGTGCTGGGCTCAGAGGTGTGGGGTGGGACCTGCCTGCAGGCTGGCAGCCGGCAGCACGGACTCTGGGCCTGGGCAGTGGCTCTGGTACCCATATCTGTTCACTGATGCTTAAGGGTCCCTGGGTGACCTGATGTGGGATCCCTTCCCTGTATGTGTAGAAAGGCTGCGGTCTTCTCACCAAGTGGGATAAACACTTCTTCCTCATGAGCCTGGAGAGACCAGGTCCTGGCGGAGATGTGGCCAGCAGCGGGTGGGGGTGGGTGGGTGGTATTCCTGGGTGGAACCAGCCAGATTTGCGGGGGGTGGTCCCAGGACAGGGCTCCTCCCAGCTGCAGCTGAGGAGTGAGGGAAACCCCAGAGGAGAGGCTGGCAGGCTGGGAGTTTGATGCAGGCCGGATCCACTTTACTCCATGGCACCTAGCAAAGCTGGAGCTGAGATGCTAGGGGAGGAATGGGGGCACGGGGGGAGTCATTTCCAGCAAGGGGCTCCGAGAGAATTGGCTCCCAGTAGTGGTGAGGTGTGGAGAGGCGTGAGACCTCTTAAAGGGAGAGAGTTAGGCAGAGTGTGGATTCTTTTGGAATTGTGCCCTGGGGGAAGGAGACTGAGCTTAGGGAGAAGGAGGTTGAGGTGGGCTGGTGACAGCTGGAGAGGTTAGAGTGATTCTGCCGGGGTTTAGCCATGTTTGAAGAGCTTGGGTGGAGGGAGCTCGTGACCCCTTGCGTTGAGTACACCCAGGCACACACACAGCCACCAAGTTGTTGTGTGATCCTGAGCATATGGCCTCACTTCTCTGAGCCTCTAGGTTGTGTGGTGGGACTGATCCAGGCCCAGAGTGTGTCCTTTCCCGCAGGCATCCAGGCTGGGCCTGCTGAACAAGTCTGGGACCTCTCAGTAGATGGATGCTTATTTTACAGACAGAATCAGAGTCCCAGGACCCTCTGGATGGATCAGGCTTTTCCAGCTGATCCTCACTTGATGCTCAGTGTGCTCGCTTGGATTCCCCAGGGCTTAGCTGGGTGCAGAGCACATACTAGGTGCTTCATAGATGCAGACAGAAGCATGAGACAAGAATGAGGCATTTGGGGATTGAGAGGCAGAGTTTGGGGGTCACCGTGAGCACTGCCTTCTCGTGGACCCTTCACTCGGGCATTGGAAGCAAGGACTGAAGGATCAGGAGCCAAGCTACCAGCGCCCACTGGGGGCCTGCTGTCCTGGGAGATCACAGACCCCAGCAGCAGTGGGGAGGGGTACTGCTCGGGCCATGCTTGCCCAGGTGACTGACTGAGCTGCTGTGACAATTCTGGGCAAGGACCTACCTGGGATCCTTCCTCCTAGATTAGGGGGGCTGGTGAGGAGTCACCAGCTGACGTCTCTGGGGCTTGGTTTCCCCAATCTTGAAGATAACTGAGATGCATGTCTTGGGTGACTGCTCTGTTAATGTCCGGGTCATGGTGCCAGTTCACCTTCTTGGCCCTGGACCCAGGACCGCTCCCTCAGAGTGGATGGCAGTGACAGGACTCTACAGGAGCTCGAGTGGACCCTCTTCCTTAGGACTCCTTGAGTGTGGGCCCTGAACTCAGAATTCAGAGGTGGCTCCCCTGAAACAGCTGCTGTCCGCCTCCCCCACAGAGTCCCATGCCCATAGTCTTGGATGCCTAGCCAGCTCCGAGGTGGTGGGGTGAGGATAGTGACTGGGGCACTTCTGCTGCTAACACAGTGCTAGGCACTTGAGACTTGGTCATCAGAGGCCAGAGTTCAGGTTCTGGGCTAGTTTCCTGCCACTAAGTGGCCACATGGGTGTAGCCCCTCAGTTTCCCCATCTGCCAGATGGAAGTAATCATACCCATCCCTGGGGGAGGACAGGCTCTGATGCACTGCCCAGGGATGAGAGAGACCACTCCAGCCTCCCAGGGATGGGGGACCGTGTCTTTGCTGCAGGCCTACAGATGGGCTGTGTGATCTGTGTGATTTTGAGAAAGTCACCTAACTGCTCTGGGGCTTGGCTACCCAAAGGGGATTGGATCTGTGAGGTCCTGCTTTAAGGTGTCACAGGGAGCTCTGGGAGCTCCAGGCTCTGGGCTCTGAAGTGGCATCAGGGGATCCAAGAGTAAGCCTGGATGGCCTAGGGGATCCAGGGTCGAGAGCAGGTGGAAACGGTACAACCGTCTCTGTCACCCCCTCCTGGAAGCCCTCCATGATTTACCTACCTCCCCCCTCAGCAGGTGGAGATAGCTTTCCTGCTGTAATCAGCCCACACCAGTCTATGGGGCTCAGATGCTCAAGAGAGTTCTGCTTGTCCTAGACTGTCCTCACATCTGCACGGGATTTGTGCCTAACAGGGTCGGGGAAGGGAAGCAAAATGAATTCAGCTGTGATGAGAAGGGGGTGTGGTGATGTTGCTGCCAGAATCTGTGCCGATTGCGTGAGGGCCGGCTGGTGGCGTGCCCGGCACACAATAGGTGCTCATATATATGCGTCGCATCTTTGAGGTCTTGGGGTATCCGTTTCTTCTAGGACCAGACAGGCAAGTGTGCGGCATGTGCTGTGTGCCCTGCTCTGCCCCAGTCGTCGAGGGAGCCCTCCATCCTCTCAGGCCTTTGCCGGCTCCCGGTGGAGACAGCCAGGCTGGGCTGGGCAGGCAGTCCTAGAGCTGTAGCCAGGAGAGGCTTGGCCTGGCCCACCTGCCTCAGGTGTTCTGAGCTCCCTGCTGGCCATCCCAAAGCTGTTCCTGCCCTCCTCCTCCTCCTTCCTGCTCCCTACCAAGTACACACCTGCTTCCCCCTTCCCAGAGTGGTGCAGGCCCACCCTCTCCTACCCCAGGGGTCCCTCTTGCCTCAATTCTCTGCATTCCTCTGTTCCCGTCTATGACACTGTGTTCCCATTTCTTGTGCAGCCCTCCCGCCCTGGCCCTCAGCTCCTCTGCCACTCATCCCCTTATCCAGGTTCAGGGCTGCAGCTGCTTCCTCTGGGCTGGTGCCTCCCTTCAGCTACCACTTCCCAAATGCCTCAGCTCCCCACTTTCCTTCCCTGAAAGACCCCCTCCCAGTTCCTCATTCCTGTCCTGGGCACCACTGTTGTCATTCACCTCGTCCTTGGTGTTTAATTATATTTGGTCCCCCTGTCCAGCCCCTGGTCCTCCACTGATTTCCTCCCCACCCCCCAGGAGTCTTTCTTCTCTGTGTGTCCCCCTCTGCATGTCCCCTCCTAGCCTGCAGCCTGCCTGGCTAGAACAGCAGCCTTGGGTGAAACACCCCCCACCCCCCGCCCACTACCACCATCCCCAGCACCACCCGGGCACTGGCTCCAACTTCCGCAAAACCCGACTGCATCCCGCCTCACTTCTCCGAAACCACCATTCATCCCCTTTCCTCTGTCCTGACTCTTTGGGTGACAGTTCACATGACGCACTGGTGCCTGGGCTCTGGGTTCAGTCCCCTCATTGCCGCTTCCTTGCTGTGTGTGTCCAGCCAGCTCGCCGTCCCTCTCTGAGCCTCAGGTACCTCGTTGTTCACCCGCACTGGAGAGAGCCTCCCGCCGTGGCAGATCGTAAGTTCACACGTGGAGACACGGAGTAGTGGGCTGGCGTGGACATGAGTGGGAGCTTGGGAATCTGATCTGGGTCTGGAGCTGAAGACTTGGCCAACACAAGAGACCGTTCCCGGGACCCCCTGGGCCCCTGGACGGGAGTCACTTGGCTGTCAGCCTTGGTGTCCTCAGAGCAGGCTTCCTAACCGGGTCACTCTTCCCTGGGTTGGGATTCCTGCAGACCAGAGATGCTGTGGCCACCCTGGATCCTGGGCTTGGTAGTCCCAGGCAGAAGGCAAGGGTCCCAGCTCTCTCCCTCCCCTGGTTTTCAGCGCTTCCCTTGCTGGCTCCTCCCCTGCTTGTTTAAATGAACCCACTGTGCCCTGTTAGTCTTTAACTCACAGAGATGACCTGGGCACTGGTGGGCAGAGAAGGGGAGGGCAGAAGGACCGCATGGCAGGCTGGCCCGGTGGGGCTTGCTGGGTGATTGGGGACCATAGCCTCTAGGGTTGCTCCTCATTTGGCCATTATTTTTCAGGTTGGGGATGAAAGCCCTGCCAGCCCCCCAGGGGTGGCCTCGGGGCTGAGGACTGCAGTTACTGCCCCCCGCTTCCCGCCCCCATTGCCTGTGTGCTTCCTGGGGAAGTGACCCAGTGGGGCCTTTCCTGTCTGAACTCTCAGGTCTCTAGGCTGAGGAGCTGGCTTGGGGATGGGGGATGTTGGCCACCCCCACCTACCCCTGACCTTGACTCATTATCTCCCTCCTCCCCGGAGCAGACCCCTTCCCAGTGGCCCTTGTGGCGTGTCCTGGACACTGAACTCTGTTTCTGCAGGAATGGGGGCTGAGAAGGTTTGAGGAGAAGGCCATGGACCTGGACTGGGCAGAGAGGCAGGGCAGAAGGACTTAAGTGGTAACCCGTGCTGTCCAAGGAGGGAGCTCCCCACCCCCACAGGGGCTCGCCCCTGAGTTTTTGGCCTTCCCGTGCTGAAGTGTATGGATGATTCTGGCTTGGGTAGACCTGAGGGGCTTGGGGTCCCTCCTTCACTTGAACTTTGAGTCACAGGAGCTGGCCCCTGGCCCCAAGTGTGAGGGGGAGGGTCTGCAGACTCCAGTGCAGAGCGGACCCCCCTCTCCTGCTGCTCCTGCACCCCTGGCCCAGGCACAGGGAAGTTGGTGACCATGGCGTGGTCCTGCTATCCCCACGCTTTCTGCCATGAGGCTTTGCTCATGGGCTTTTCCACTGGGGAGAGTGGGGTGGGTATCACAGATGCTCTGTCTCAGGCCTCCCTGGGACACTTTCCTCTGGCTGCAAAACAAGGGCCCATTCCTCCAGCAGCAGGCCAAGTGAGCCCTTTAGGAAAATGCTGGGGGTGGGGGGCTTCTGGACACACCCCTAGCCCGTGGCCGGAGACCCAGACCACACTGGTGGGTGAAGTTCAGGCCTCGTGGGAGAGGCTGGCGGCTGTGTCCCCTCCCTCTCCATTGTGCGTTCTCAGTTCTTTCTGACTCTGCGACCCCGTGGGTTATAGCCCACCAGGCTCCTCTGATTTCCCAGGCAAGAATACTGGAGTGGGTTGCCGTTTCCTTCTCTTTGTCCCCTAGGCAGAGGGTATGGGGGTGGCAGAGTGATCCTTGCTGTGGGGCTAGGTGTCTTGAGACCTGAGATCATGCCCTGTGCTGTCCCTACAAGTCACCCCCTTCCCTTGGCCTATCATTCTTGCTCATTTTAGTGAGCAAGGCAGCCCTTGCTCAGGCAGCCCTGAGGTAGGGAGGTCCCCAGCAAACCTGAGTGATTATGGCCATCCTCTCAACCGAGGAAGTGGGGCTGGGCCCCAGGTCTCCAGGCTCCCCGCCATGGGTGCATCCTCAAGGTCTGGGGTTTCAGGTGCAGGACACAGCTTGGCAGGGATGGTGAGGGCGGTGGGGTGCATGACAAACGTGGGTGCAGGCAGCCCCACTATTTCCCTGGGAACATGGCCAGTGACTTCTTCACTAGATTCTCGGTGAGCCCCCTGCAGGTTTTATCCCCATCCCACAGGCAAGGAGGCAGGTTGAAAGAATTTCAGTGACTTTCCCAGGGGCTCGTGTGGACCCCAGGTCAGAGCCTGGCGTGCACCCGGCCATGCCCAAGTAGCCTGGGCACTCAGCCACAGCTCCCCAAGTCCTGGGGCTAAACATGAGTCAGCTCTCTTTGTCACAGCCAAGGTGGAGTCTCCTGGCTGCCTGGGGGCCCAGTGGCCCTTGACCACCAAGCAGATGCATGTCTCTGCCGCCCACTCCCCACCCTCCTGTCCGCTGTGGCTGGACAGCTTTGGGCCTGTGCTGAAGACCTAGCTGTCTGTCCCACCAGTGTCCCCAACTAGCTGTGTGACCCTGGGCAAGTCCCATCACCTCTCTGAGCATCCATCCCACAGCTGTAGAATGGGGGCAATACAACGAATGCTGTCAAGAGTTTTAAAAGAGATAACATGGGTGGAGCACCCCTTGATAAGTCCCCTGGGTGCAGCTCCCAGCCTGGGGCCTCCATGGCACTGCCACAGCCCTTTTAAGCTTCCTGGACCCCTTGCCAATGTGGATCCCCCCAAACACACACAAGGGTACTAGGAGAGACCCCCATCTGGCATAAACACTGTTGGTGGAGTGGCGGGCGTGCAGTCCCACTTTTTTCATCAAAGCCCCCTGTCCCTAGAAGGCAGGACGCAGAGCCAGGAACCTCGAGGCCAGTTCCAGCATATGGCAGGCCAGGCTGGGCAGCTGGAGGAGGCCATGTGGAGGGATGGGAATGGGCTCATTGCTAGGGTCCCTGGGGGCCTGGTGTTCCTAAGGGGAAACTGAGGCTTGGGGACTGCCTAGTAACTGTCCCAGGGTCCAGGAGACAGACCCCAGCCTTGCCTTACTTCTCTGCAGTCCTGAATTTTTATGACCCTGGGCCTTCCTCTCTCCTGTGTGGGCCCCTCTTGGCCTCCTTCCCCTGCACTTCCCCACTGCTATCAGCGCCCAGCCCCCCACCCTCAGCCCCATCAGGGCGGCTCAGAAGCTGCTGGCTCAGGCACCTCCAGCTTGTGCTGAGTGAGCAAGTCCAGAGGTGCTGTCTTGGCACAAACTGCCACTGGCGGGCCTCTCCTTCCCTCCGTCCTCAGGGTCTGCTGCGAAGGGGCAGCGTGGAAGGGAGGGGAGGGGGCTGCAGGAGTCAGAGGCTCCCCCACCGCCCACTGCCTCTAGGGTCTTCAGCTTCAGGGAGAGGAGGGTCCTGAGGGTGGGGGTGGGGGAGAGCAGAGGGAAGGGGCTGTTTGCCTGAGGTCACAAGGCAGACCAGACGGAGAGCTGGGAGCGCCCTCTACACCGTCCAGAAGGCAGGAAGTGGGGCTGCCGTTCCCAAGCCGTTCCTAAGCCGTTTGCACAATCTTCCTGTCTTGGCCCTGCCTGCCCTGGCTGGGTCCTTCCTCTGTGGTCCACTCTAAATGGGACTGATTCTGCATAAAATTTGTATGAGCGCTAGCAATGAAGGCAGTTCCCACTTAAAGGTCTCCTGTGCTGAGGCGGATCCATTCAGAGGGTCCCTTGGACACTCAAGGAGATCCAGCCAGTCCATCCTGAAGGAAATCAGTCCTGAATATTCATTGGAAGGACTGATGCTGAAGCTGAAACTCCAATACTTTGGCCCCCTGATGCGAAGAACTGACTCCTTGGAAAAGCCTCTGATGCTGGGAAAGATTGAAGGCGGGAGGAGAAGGGGACGACAGAAGATGAGGTGGTTGGATGGCATCACCGACTCGATGGACACGAGTTTGAGCAAGCTCCAGGAGCTGGTGATGGACAGGGAAGCCTGGCCTGCCGTAGTCCATGGGGTCGCAAAGAGTCAGACACGACTGAGTGGCTGAACTGAGCTGATCCATGCAGTGCCCTTGAGGTGGGGCCACTGGGATCATCCCAGTTTTGTAGGAGAAACTCAGGCTGTCACCATGGATGCATTTATAGTGTCTGCTGGGCAAACAAGTACTTGCTGTGTGCTGAGCGCTTATGTAGTCCTGGGCTGGAGGGGGTGGTCGATAAAGGTGAATGAGTCCTGTCCTTGTCCCCAAGAGACCCTCTGCTTGGTCATTCTGCCCTTGTGACAATCCCAATCATGGCCCATTTTACAGATAGGGAGACTGAGGCCCAGGGGTGCAGGTGCATTGCCCACGGCTGGTCCCTGGGCTCAGTTCTCCAGGCCTCAGGACCGAACCCTGTATCTGCTCTTTGCCTTGCAGCCAGCCTCACCCGGACGAGGGCCGCCCGCTGCCCCTTGAAGCTGTCCCAGTCCCCTGGAAGAGCGTGGGCCCCTACAAAAGCCACAGGGAGTCCCTGGGAGGCCTACCGGAGACCCCTGCAGGGGAGGAGGCCCAAGGCGAGGAGGGCCCTGCAGCCACCCAGCTGGACGTGTCGCGCCTGCGCAGCTCTTCCATGGAGATCCGAGAGAAGGGCTCGGAGTTACATCTGGTGTGAGGGCATGGCAGTTCCTGTGACTTTTAAATGACTTTTCTAAGTCTTGACGTCCCTGAAAACCGTTCCCGAGCTCTAACAAACTGACAGCTGGGGTTCAAAGAGGAAGCAAGCTCGGGCCCCTAGGCCTGTGTGAGATGCCCCCCAGGCACAGCGCCTCGTTTCCCCAGGAGCTGAAGCTCAAGGATGAGGAGTGTGAGCGGCTGTCCAAGGTGCGGGAACAGCTGGAACAGGAGCTGGAGGAGCTGACAGCCAGTCTGTTCGAGGTGCGGGCCCAGGGCACAGTGGGGAATGGGGCTGCTGGGCGTCTGCCGCGCCCCCCGACTCACGCAGAGCCTGCCCTCTTCCCAGGAGGCCCACAGGATGGTACGAGAGGCCAACACGAAGCAGGCGGCGTCAGAAAAGCAGCTGAAGGAGGCCCGGGGCAAGGTGAGGCCCTCCGCAGCCCGGACCTCCTGCCCACCTCCCAGCCCTGCAGGCGCTGGCCTTTGAGGCCTAATTGGACCCTGGCACGAAGTGGGGGGCCAGCAGGGCTGGGCCAACAGAGGCCCAGCAGGGAGGGGCAGAGGTCTGAGCCGATCCTGCTGAAATGTGCCGACTGGTATGGGAGCCCGGCGATCTGGGCCTCTAGCCGAGCTTCCTCTCCATGGAGACCTCCTAAGGGGCTGGGAAGATGCTGTTAGCCCGTAATTTCTTTTCCCTCCTCCCATACCCCCTTTACACAGCAGCAACATCAGCATCAGTCTGGCTGTTTGAGCCTGGACAAGTAGCTTTATCCCTCGGAACCTGTTTGCCCATCTGCAAAAGTGTGAGGGCCAGGCTTGTTTCTGACTCCTGGGGACCCGTCAGTGGGAGGCCCAGCTGACTCCCAGACCCGTGCACCTCAGGAGTCCTGGTTTCGAGGACGACCTTCCCAGGCTGTATCTCCTCTTTGAACCTCAGTTTCCCCATCTGTGGTGGCTCCGATAGTAAAGAAACTGCCTGCAATGCAGACCTGGGTTCAGTCCCTGGGTCGGGAAGATGCCCTGGAGAAGGAAATGGTAACCTGCTCCAGTATTTCCTGGAGAATTTCATGGACTGAGGAGCCTGGTGGGCTACAGTCCTTGGGGACACGAAGAGTCAGATAATGACTGTGCGACTAACACTTTCACTTTACTTTCCCTATCTATAAAATGGGTATCTCAGCCCCTACCTCAGAGGCTGTTCCAAGGATCACGGGTGGGTTAGGTGCTGGTTATAGTTCTGAGCTGGGGTAGGGCAGCCGGGACGGCGTCAGCCTTGGGCTGACATCACGGCCGTCTCATCCTGGCCAGATCGACATGCTGCAGGCAGAGGTGACAGCCTTGAAGACTCTGGTCATCACGTCCACTCCAGCCTCTCCCAACCGCGAGCTCCACCCGCAGCTGCTCAGCCCCACCAAGGCCGGACCCCGCAAGGGCCACTTGCGCCATAAGAGCACCAGCAGCGCCCTCTGCCCCGCAGTGTGCCCCGTTGCGGGGCACATCCTCACCCCGGACAAGGAGGGCAAAGAGGTGAGGGGCGTCGGGTGGGCAGTGGGCATGGTAAAGGGAGCCGGCACCCCCTGTAGGGCAGACAGCAGTGCCCAGTGGGGACCCGCCTGCTCCCCACCGTGGGACCAGGAGCCTGTCCTGCCCTCTCTGGGCCTCTGTGTCCTCTGGTCGTGAGGGCTGAGTGAGTTCCTTGTGGTATGAGGTGTCTGACCCTCAGGAGGGCATAGAGGGTCCCTGTCCAGGCGGGACAGCGGCTGTGATGTCCTTGGTTGTGGGTCTTGGGCACCTTAGTCTCCCGTAAATGCAGATTCCTGGGGCCACAGGAGCTCAGCTCCGGGCTGCACCCAGCGAACGCCCTGCATGCCCACGAGGACTGTAGTGGGATTCCGGTTCCTGGGGTCTCTGAAGCCCAGGTGGCCCCAGCCCGTCCTGCCCCAGGCCTCCAGGGAGGAGGCCCAGGACAAGCCTCTCCACCCTCTTCTGAACTCTCAGCTGCTGACTGGCCTCTAATGTCTCCTTCCTCTGTCTTTCTCTGTGCCTCTGTCTGTCTGTCTGTCTGTCTTGCCGGCCCAGCCAGGGCTGCCTCCCCTCCTCTCCCTGCTCCTCTGCGTGGTCCCCAGCAAGGCGGCTCACCTCACCTACGAGCCGGCCTGGCAGCTCCCGCCTGGGGAGCTGCCCGTGGGCCTCACCTCTGCTACTTCCCTCTCCTTTTCCCGACAGGTAATGGCTCTGGAGAGGGGCCGCCCCCTCCCCACCGCCTCCCAGTGTCTCACTCTGCATGTGCCCCGGGGCAACCGGCAACTTGTGCATGTTCCCTTCCGTGGGCACACACTTGTGTGTGCCGTGGGTCCCAGCTGGTCCCATGTGTACTGGTGGGTACCTGCAGAGTCACTCTTCAGCTGTCCCTCCTCAAGGAGGCAGCCAGGGTCTTTGGGGTGAGACCCCTGAGTGACAGAAAGTCGCTCAGTTGTGTCCGACTCTGCAACCCCATGGGCTATACAGTCATGGAATTTTCCAGGCCAGAATCCCTGGAGTGGGTAGCCTTTCCCTTTTCCAGGGGGATCTTCCCAATCCAAGGATCAAACCCAGGTCTCCTGCAGCGCGGGCGGATTCTTTACCAGCTGAACCACAAGGGAAGCGCAAGATCCTGGGCCCATGTCTAACTCTCTAGTGCCAGGAAACTAAAAACACACCCAAAAGTGAAACTTGGGAGTTCGAATCTCAATCCTGCAGTGCAAAGGGAAGAGAAGAGTTCTCTAGGACTTGGCTCCCCTGCATGGCCTCAAGCCCAGCAGTCCCTGAGCTTCATCCTCCCTGGCTCTTATCTCCTTGGGCCCTGCCTGTCTCTGCCACGCTGGCCACCTCCCCAGCGCCCTGACCTCTACCCAGCTCTCCCTGCCCCCACAGGTGGACACGACCCTGTTTGCAGAGTTCCAGGCCTGGAGGAATCACCCACCCTGGACAAGACCTCCCCGTTCCTGGAAAGGGTGTACCGGGAGGATGTGGGCCCCTGCCTGGACTTCACCATGCAGGAGGTGAGGTGGGCAGAGGGTGGCCTGCTGGAGGGCCCAGCCCCGTGGCCAAAGGCCAGCCCCTCATCACCTCCTTCCGCCTCCCTGCTCCGCCACAGCTCTCGGCCCTAGTCCGGGCCGCCGTGGAGGACAACACGCTCACCATCGAGCCTGTGGCTTCGCAAGCCCTGCCCGCGGTGAAGGTGGCCGCCGTTGACTGTGGTCACACAAAGTAAGCTTAGTGCCCTGCACCCTTCCTGCCCCCTGGGAAAGGCCCACGTAGCTTTGGGCTGCCATCAGGGGGGTGGCCAAGGAGGGCTGAACCTCAGGGCTGCCTGCTGGGTCCTGCAGGGGGACCCCAGGGTGGGCAGGGCCACCTGACCAGAGGGGGACGGTGCCCATGCAGAGCAAGAAGGCATCTGTGGCCAAGATGCCGCCTCTAGTTCCGGAGCTGGGGTCTCCCCCTCCTGACTGGCCTGACCTGCTTCCCTCTCCACTCTCTCTCTCCTGCAGTGGGTTCCGGGCCCCGATTGACACGTAAGTGATGTCATTTGTTGACTCCACCTCCTGACAATGACCTAAGGGCCCTGGAATCTGGTCCTCCTTGCTTCTTAGCTGGCACTGGGCAGGGGCAGCGTCAGAGCTAAGCTGCCAGCATGGAGCGAGGGCAGGCACTGGAGCCTGAGAGGGAGGCCCACAGTGGGAGCCTTGTCATGGAAGGGAACACTTGAGCTGGGTTTTGAAAGATGAATGTTTGCCAAGCAGGGAAGTGAGCTTCCCTGATGACTCAAGGGGGTTAAAGAATCTGCCTGCAATACAGGAGAGGTGGGTTCAATCCCTCGGTCAGGAAGATCCCCAGGAAAAGGAGATGGTTACCCATCTCCAGTATTCTTGCCTGGAGAATTCTGTGGACTGAGGAGCCTGGCAGGCTACAGTCCATGGGTTTGCAAAGAGTCAATATGACTGAGCGCTAAGCATGTACACATGCAAGCAGGAAAGGGCCTTTGAGACAGAGGTAACAGAAAGAGTAAAGGTATGAGAAGCCAGAATATTAATGGAAAACACCATTGGGTGGGTAGTCACAGAGTCGGGGCTCAGGCCACAGAGCGCATATAGGGCCAGTGTGTGAAGGGCCTTAAATGAGGTTTGGGCTTTAACCCACTAAAGCCAGCATTTCACAGATCATCAATTAACATTGCCTGAAAAGAGGATTCCCTGTTTGGATCCTGGAGGCAGCAAAGGTTCTGCTAAGTCCTGCAGCCAAGGAGCCTATTTAACCTCCCTTTACTTGGGATTCTCCATAACTATTTCCTGGGCAGTAGGGAATGGTAGGGGGCTAGATGTGGGTTTGGGAAGTTGCCCTTGGCTGTCACATGGGGAAGAAGAGTAGAGATGAGGCAGAGAGCTGTTGGAATGAGTGAAGGCATCCAGGCCAAAGGTCCTACTGGCAGGACCTAGGACTTGGTGACCTAAGTGGAAGAGAGAAGGCTCCTGCTTAGTTGGAGGAAGGGGCGACTGGGTCTCAGGGTTCCAAGAAAGAGGGGGGTGTGCATTTTTAGGGGCTGCAGAGGATGGAGCTTTGGTATACCTGGCCTGCGGTTGACTAACCCCTCCTGTCCAACAGGGTTGAGGTGAGGGAGTCAGAGATGGGGTCCAGCTTGGCTTAAAAGCCTCATCCAGGGACCTCTGGGATTGCCTCCTCCTTGTCTGGGCTCCAGGCTCCTTGGGAAGCTGGGGCTAGGGGAGAGGAAGCCAGTCTCCACTCTGATGTCTGTCTGCCCGCCCTCTCCCTGTACCTTCTCTGGCTGCTGATCCTTCCCTGTGTGGACTGGGTGGGCGAGCCCCAGCCATCCCCACGGCCCCCTCTGCTTTTTCATAGTACATGTGCCCTGAGTGGGCTGGCCTGTGCCTGTCGTCACCAGCTTTGGGCTGCCATCAGGGGGGTGGCCAAGGAGGGCTGAACCTCAGGGCTGCCTGCTGGGTCCTGCAGGGGGACCCCAGGGTGGGCAGGGCCACCTGACCAGAGGGGGACGGTGCCCATGCAGAGCAAGAAGGCATCTGTGGCCAAGATGCCGCCTCTAGTTCCGGAGCTGGGGTCTCCCCCTCCTGACTGGCCTGACCTGCTTCCCTCTCCACTCTCTCTCTCCTGCAGTGGGTTCCGGGCCCCGATTGACACGTAAGTGATGTCATTTGTTGACTCCACCTCCTGACAATGACCTAAGGGCCCTGGAATCTGGTCCTCCTTGCTTCTTAGCTGGCACTGGGCAGGGGCAGCGTCAGAGCTAAGCTGCCAGCATGGAGCGAGGGCAGGCACTGGAGCCTGAGAGGGAGGCCCACAGTGGGAGCCTTGTCATGGAAGGGAACACTTGAGCTGGGTTTTGAAAGATGAATGTTTGCCAAGCAGGGAAGTGAGCTTCCCTGATGACTCAAGGGGGTTAAAGAATCTGCCTGCAATACAGGAGAGGTGGGTTCAATCCCTCGGTCAGGAAGATCCCCAGGAAAAGGAGATGGTTACCCATCTCCAGTATTCTTGCCTGGAGAATTCTGTGGACTGAGGAGCCTGGCAGGCTACAGTCCATGGGTTTGCAAAGAGTCAGATATGACTGAGCGCTAAGCATGTACACATGCAAGCAGGAAAGGGCCTTTGAGACAGAGGTAACAGAAAGAGTAAAGGTATGAGAAGCCAGAATATTAATGGAAAACACCATTGGGTGGGTAGTCACAGAGTCGGGGCTCAGGCCACAGAGCGCATATAGGGCCAGTGTGTGAAGGGCCTTAAATGAGGTTTGGGCTTTAACCCACTAAAGCCAGCATTTCACAGATCATCAATTAACATTGCCTGAAAAGAGGATTCCCTGTTTGGATCCTGGAGGCAGCAAAGGTTCTGCTAAGTCCTGCAGCCAAGGAGCCTATTTAACCTCCCTTTACTTGGGATTCTCCATAACTATTTCCTGGGCAGTAGGGAATGGTAGGGGGCTAGATGTGGGTTTGGGAAGTTGCCCTTGGCTGTCACATGGGGAAGAAGAGTAGAGATGAGGCAGAGAGCTGTTGGAATGAGTGAAGGCATCCAGGCCAAAGGTCCTACTGGCAGGACCTAGGACTTGGTGACCTAAGTGGAAGAGAGAAGGCTCCTGCTTAGTTGGAGGAAGGGGCGACTGGGTCTCAGGGTTCCAAGAAAGAGGGGGGTGTGCATTTTTAGGGGCTGCAGAGGATGGAGCTTTGGTATACCTGGCCTGCGGTTGACTAACCCCTCCTGTCCAACAGGGTTGAGGTGAGGGAGTCAGAGATGGGGTCCAGCTTGGCTTAAAAGCCTCATCCAGGGACCTCTGGGATTGCCTCCTCCTTGTCTGGGCTCCAGGCTCCTTGGGAAGCTGGGGCTAGGGGAGAGGAAGCCAGTCTCCACTCTGATGTCTGTCTGCCCGCCCTCTCCCTGTACCTTCTCTGGCTGCTGATCCTTCCCTGTGTGGACTGGGTGGGCGAGCCCCAGCCATCCCCACGGCCCCCTCTGCTTTTTCATAGTACATGTGCCCTGAGTGGGCTGGCCTGTGCCTGTCGTCACCGAATCCGGCTTGGGGACTCTGAGAGCCACTACTACATCTCACCATCCTCCCGGGCCAGGGTGAGTCATCCAGTGGGAGAGTGACTTGGTTCCTTAGGGGCCCCCTGGGCTGGGCCTCTGAACCCCAGGCTGCACAGTCTACAAACTACAGATCAGGGCACAGGCTCAGAGAGGTGCGGAGACTGACTTGGGCCACACAGCCAAGCCAGGTGTATTTGTTTGCTTCTGCTGTGTAACAAGTTACCCTAAACTTAGTGGAGTATCTGTTTATTATCTCACAGACTCCCTGGGTCAGGAGTCCAGGCACAGCCTAGGGTCTTCTGCTCAGGGTCTCATGGGTTGCAGGTAGTGTGTCAGCAGCTGCATCCTTTCGAGAGATCCTAGCCTTCTTCTGAGTTCATACTGCTGTTGGCAAAAGCCAGTTCCTTGTGGTTGAAGGACTGAGGTAGCCATTTTCTTGCTTCTTGAAAAGTAATCATGGGCATGATACCCATCACCTCTGTCATTCAATGTAACCTCATTAAGGGAGTGTGATTAGTATGATTAATCACTCTAGTGACACTAGAGTTCAGGTGAAAGTTCCATGCCCCTGACCCCTGGCTCTAGCCCCAGGCTTTGGAGAAAGAAGGTTCTGAGGCTTGTCTGACAGTCAGCCATGGGCACCGAGGGGCCTCCAGGAACCCCAGCTTCTGCCCTCACCTGCTGGGTGACCCAGGATGAGGTCACTGAGCTGGGATGAGGGTGAGATGGGTGGACCCCAGACAGTGAGGAAGACTGGAAAGAACAAAAGTGTGGGAAACTCTGAAGCTTGGTGTAAAGGTGACACAGTGTGGAAGGCCCTCTTGGAGGAGCCATCTCCTCCCCTTGACCTTCTAGAGGTGCCTCCTGGGACTAAAGTAGGCTGTTTGCCATCATCCGGCAGCAGGCTGACCGGCCAGGGCAGCTCATGCGGTCCTGGCCTCTGCCGGTCAGCCCAGCCTGGGTGTCCTGGGGAGTCCTCCCAGCAGCGAGCTGAGCTCCCGTCAGAGAGGAGGCTTGGACCTTAGAAAGGAAAAGGAGTGCATCCTTCGCCACTCAGCCTAAACCTCAAATCTCCCCATCCTGGATCCGGTCTCTTTCTGCTGCAGCCTTCACGCTCTGCATCTGTGTCCAGAGTCTTGTTCAGTGGCCTCTGTGCTTTTTTGGCCACACCCCGTGGCTTGCAGGATCTTAGTTCCCCAACCAGGGATGGAACCCAGGCCCCCTGCAGTGGAAGCACTAAGTCTTAATCACTGGACCATCAGGGAAGTCCCCTCTTTGTTCTTTCTGATCCCAGACCAGGAGATCCATGCCAGATGCTCCCAGGCCTACAAAATTATGTCTAGAACATTGGTTCTCCCAGGCCTGTGTGTCTGCTCTGTTGGCCAGAGCTGGAGTGGGAGAGGAGAAGGGTGTGAAGTTTTAGGATGTGGTCCCCACCCTGAGGAGACCAAGGAGTGTGGAATCCATAGGAAGAAGAGAGTTCTGTCCCCAAATCACAGCCCTGGGGAGAGAGGACCACTGCTCTCCTCCCCTCCCTACTCAGGGGTCCACTGGTGGGGCCCACTGGCCACTAGGCAACTCCACGGCCTGGGATTCAAGCTCCTGTGGCCTGCCCCACCCTGTCGGGTGCAGCCTTCCCAGGTAGCACCTTGGCCACCCTGGGTTAAATCCCCTGACCTGGCCTCTCTCCCACCTCCCTGCCTTTGCCAGGGCCACCAACCCACAGCACCGACTCTGTCCTCTTGGCAAGGGCTCTTGTGTGTTTGAGGGTCCAGCAGGAGCATCACCCCTCCCACAACTTTCTCCACTCCCCAGGTGGTGCCCCCCCCACCCCGATTTGATGTCCCTCCCGCAAAGCACTGGATATTCAGTAGAGGCTGTTGTGAGCACAACTGCCAGCTGTCTTCCATCCTGTCTTAGGTTGGGTTCCCTAGAAGCAGAGCCCAAGATGGAGAGTGGGTGCTATTCTCAGGAGGTGAGGGCAGGAGGCAGAACCGGGACAGGCAAAGGTGAGGCCTCCGCTGAGTCTGCCTTCATCACTCTGCAGCCCAGAGTGGGTTCTGCTCTAAGGCAAGGGCATGGCCTTTTATACTCCACACGCCAGTCATTGGCCCAGGTTTGTGAGGGTACTGGGGTGCAGGGGGGTATTAGCAGCCAAAACTCTCAGCTGTGGGGAGGTAGAACCCCAGCCTGAGGGAGGAGGCCTGGGCGAGGCACCAACAGCACCTTCTCCAGGGTTTGAGTCTTTGTGACCAGGATCAGATCTGAGCCAGACCAGGGTCCCCAGTGCCCTGCAGAGGGCCTGGCATGGGGCAGCCTTAGGCAAAGCTGGGGGGTCTCAGCCTGGGATCCAGGGCAGCCAGGTGGGCAGCTTCTGATTCCTCTTCTTTCCTGGCATCACTCATTGCACCCCCTAAGGACTGGATGCCCCGGGGCCTCCAGCATCCAGACCTAGCAAGCCCCTCAAGGGAGCCTGGATTCTTGGCAGCCTGCTGGGGTTTCATCTTCCTACTCAGCCGCTTCTTAGCTCCGTGGCCTCCGCAGTTGTTGTCGGGTTGTTCTCGCAGCCTCCACTCCCCCGACATGTGGAATGGGAATGGTAGGCACGTCGGCCTCTTCGGATCTGCGCACTGATTACACTATAGTTGCCGGCATCGTTTTTAATTAGGAGGAATAGTATTGCTCCTGTTAACTCTAACGTTAGAGCCCAGCGGTAATCTGACTCTGCCGGGACGTGGGACTTCCCAGTGTGGTCTCCGATCTTTCCCGGCTTTTGTGGCAGGCACCGAGAGGTTCACACCCTGTGCGTTCTGCCCGTAGATCACGGCTGTGTGCAACTTCTTCACCTACATCCGCTACATCCAGCAAGGCCTGGTGCGGCAGGACGGTGAGCGCCCCCTAGTGGCCGATTGTGGGGAGCGCCCGGGAGCGGCGGCGCGGGGCGGGGCGGGTCAGCGGTGGCCGGGGCTAACCCCAGCACTTTGCTGCCCTCATCCGAGGGAGGACTCAGCGAGAGGGGAAGGTAGTGAATTAGCAAAGGACTCCAAGGAGCGTCTGTTGCTACGCCCTGTGGAGAGAGGAAGAGCGGAAGGAGCCTCCTGGGAGTTGCTTCACCAGGAAAAACAGCCGGAGGCCCCTGGATACCTGGATCGCTGCTTTGTCCTGTGCAGAAACCTCTCCCAACACCGAGGCCTGAACGAACAGCATCCCTGTTACTGGCCTAGCTTCCGAGACCCTACATGGTGGGGCCTCTCCTGTGAATCAGCTCCCGGCCGCGTGGCCTCCAAGTGGTGGCTGAACACAGGCTCGCCCACCTCCCTTTGTAGTCCCTCCTCCACCCTTGCCCGACAAGGCCCCTGCCCACCCGTTGTGTCCCCTGCCCCCATTCTGCCAGGCCAGGGGGTGGGCCCTGCTCAGGGTGGCTGGAGAGCATTTGCAGCCTGTCTGAGTGTGTGACAGTGTGTGCGTGCATGTCCGTGTCAGGCTATGAAAGTGACCGTTGTCACCTTCAAGCCTCCCCGGTGTTCAGCACTCAACAGTTTGCAGGACCTCAGAGAGGAGCCTCTAAGAGGTCTGGTGACTCACAGAGGTCATCTGTCCTCAAGGACTGGGGAGTCCTAAGGGTGCCTGCCAGCTGCTATACCCAAAACCCGGGGGAAGGGCCAGGCCGTCTGCCTGAGGTGACCCTGGGGGTCACTGAGCTGCACACCTTCTCTCTTTACCTACAGCGGAGCCCATGTTCTGGGAGATCACGCGGCTGCGGAAGGAGATGTCGCTGGCCAAGCTCGGCTTCTTCCCCCACGAGGCCTAGGGCGTGGCCCAGGCCCGCAGGGCGGCTCTGAGCTGGAGATAACACCCGCCCCAGGACAGACTGACAGACGGGGTCCTGGAGCCAGCCCTGAGCCAGAAGCTGAGTGGAGGAACAAGTGGCCAGGCCTCGGAGGCAGCGCTGAGCCGGCACCAAATGTCCAGCCCTGGACAGGACCTCAGGAGGTGACCTCCTCTCCTCCTCAGTAGTACTACAGCCACCAGGAGACTTTCAGGAAAGCACCAAAGACCAAGGAGCTGGGAGCCCTCACAAAGGGGCTCAGCCCTTGGCAGGGGACCCCTGGGGCAGCCAGCACCTCCTTGCTGTCCCAGGAGCTGTTGCCTGCTTGTGCCTCGCTGGTCCTGTCTCCAGGGTGTCTTTCTCACTCTTCCAGTTCGCAAGCCCTGGGCACCTGCGCCCCCTAGTGGCCGTGCTTCACCCCACTCCCAGGTGGCCTCCCATCCGAAGGCCTAGGGGACCTGCCATCCCAGGTGCCCACAGGGCAGCAGAGTTAGGGGGGGCGGGCAGGGCCTCCCCGGCTGTCTTCCACTCCATCCTGTATCTGCCTGAGATGGGCCGGGGCCCTCGTCCCCCTCCCTCCCTGCCGGCTGAGCCCTATGCTGCAGGGGGCCCAGCCTCCACCCCTGCTGGGAGGATGGGGACACTGTCTTCCCAGAGTCAAACACAGATGGGCCACAGGACGCCCAGGCCTGTTTTCAGCTGTGCCTGGCCATTCACACAATGGGGCCTGAGATCGCCCAGCCCTGCACGCAGGCCTGGGGTGGGGTGGGCAGGACCCGGGCCCCTCCCCACCCAGCACAGTGCCAGGGAGCCAACCTGGACACATCCCTCACCGTGTCCAATTTCCTCCTCTGACTGGAATGTAGCACGATCTATTTAATAAAGGATGGCTTTGTTGGTAGAGGCTGGGCAGCCACGCGCCTTCACTCCCGCGCCCTGGGGCTTGGGCCAAGCCTTGGGCATCCGAAGGAATGAAACAAAATCCTTTCCTTGCCCGCCCTCGTGCTTGGGATTAAGCCCAAATCCTGAAGGGATTGTTGCAGGCAGCACCCCCCGAAGTCCTCCCCAGTGTTCCGTGGGCCCGTGGGCTATTGTCAGAGGAGGGGGAGCCCAGCTCCCCTCCTCCCTGTGAGGAGGGGTCTGCTGTCAGGAGAACAGGGGAATCTGTCCTGGCCTCTCCAGGAATCCTGGACAGATCCCTTCGAAGTGCCCCTGCCCGGTGTCATGTGGGAGCCTGGAACTCAGAGTCAAGGAGGCATCAAGGCCTTCCTGGAGCACGCAGGTCGGAGGCAGGATTGATTGGTGATGTCTGGCAGCAGCACAGCAGGGGCTGTGGTCGCTGTGGTTTTCCCGCCCTGGTTAAAGGACAGTAGTAGTCAGAAGTAGAAGAAAGTGGGCGTGGCCTTGGGGCCCCAAGGTGGGCCTTGAGGGGTGTCTTGGGGTGCCTGGTCTGCTCCCTACTGGTAGGGATATGGGCCAAGGCCAGTGGGTGTCCTTCCTTGGCAGGGGACAAGGAGCTTCTGGGTCAGTATTTACTGAGGCTGGTGATCCCTCGAGGGGACTTCTCTGAGACCTTGGGGCCACTCAGCTGGCATGTCAAGGCTCCCCACTTTATCATTCGTTCCAGCCAGTAGCCTTTTCCCTCTTGCTCTCCTGCCTCCCAGATTCTCCCTCCACTGCAGACCCTCCTCTCCAGTCCACTTGTGATTTGAATACCTTCTGTCTCCCCAGCCCCCCTGAGGTGTTCACCAGCTAGGCCTGCTGTCGTAGACGGTCATTTAATCACTCAACAAACACTGGGCAACTCATGCGCAGACACAGTCCCTGGTGCTGGGGGTACCTTGTTGGAGCTGAGACTCTCATGGGGAGGCTGGTTATGAAAATAAGGCATGGAGAACGTCCAACATGGCAGATGGAGGAAGTGAAGCAAGGACGGTGATGGAGGGTGTCAGGGAAGGAGACATTATGTGGAGTCTCCTATGTCCTCTCCTGCCTACAGTCTCTGTGTCCTGGGTCAGTCCTGGGTCAGCTGGAGGACTAAGGAGGATGGAGGTCTGGGGCCAGCCACCACCAAGGAGATGCCAGGCGACACTTCGGAGCCCTGGCAGA
The DNA here is from genome assembly GCA_006408675.1 of Madoqua kirkii. Lineage (NCBI taxonomy): Eukaryota > Metazoa > Chordata > Mammalia > Artiodactyla > Bovidae > Madoqua > Madoqua kirkii. Next base: position 19,544 of record SJYC01022176.1, on the reverse strand, counting down.
GATTCCCCACCCCAGACGCGCTCTGCCTGCACCTGCAGATGAGTGTCAGGCCCAGAAGAGGCGAGGTCAGCCAACAATACGCTAAGATAACTAGAGGCGCACGTGACTCACATACTGTGGCCTCAGGATCTCAGTATTTATGAGCACTATTATGTCCTGGGGTGGGTTCCGAGCCCTTTACATTGTGAAATGAAAATACCTCTTGTCATGTTAATAAACAAGAAATGTCACAGCCATCAGCGATTTCTGACCTCCAAATGTGAACGGGGATGCGATCCAGCGGTTGCTGCCGCCCCACCTGGTGAGTGCTGAGGAGCTGGGGGAATACGAAAGCCAGGCGAACAAGCAAACAGGACTGGCCCCTGAGAGCTACAGTGTGTGCGACAGGAATGAACTCAGTGATCTCCTTCTCTGGTGGCTCAGCCGGCAAGCAGTAAAGCATATGATGCGGGAGACCCAGTTCAGTCCCTGGGTCAGGAAGATCTCTGGGAGAAGGAAATGGCCCCCCACTCCAGTATTCTTGCCTGGAAAATCCCATGGATGGAGGAACCTGTTAGGCTACGGTCCGTGGAGTCGCAAAGAGTCGGACTCGACTGAGCGACTTCACTTTCATACATGGAATGCTGGATTCCTTTGCTTGATGCTGCTGCTGCTAAGTCGCTTCAGTCGTGCCCGACTCTGTGCGAGCCCATGGATGGCAGCCCAGCAAGGCTCCTCTGTCCCTGGGATTCTCCAGGCAAGAACACTGGAGTGGGTTGCCATTTCCTTCTCCACCTTAACTTGACACCTGATCTTTAATGTTCAGACTGCTTGTACCCTTTGTTGCAAATTTGAATATAACTCCTTAGAGGCAGTTTTCTCGGAGCTACTGAGATGTCGTCTCCCTGGCTTGGAGTCCTAAGCATTCCCACCAAATGACTCAGGTTGCGACTGTATTTTTTAGTCGACTGCAGCTGCTGCTACTAAGTCGCTTCAGTCGTGTCTGACTCTGTGCGACCCCATGGACAGCAGCCCACCAGGCTCCCCTATCCACGGGATTCCCCAGGCAAGAACACTGAAGTCGGATGCCATTTCCTTTTCCGTTTAGTCAACAACATGAACAAATTCACTTAATGCTCAGGGCACCCCTGTGAGGTACTATTTCCCCCCATTTTGCAGATGAGTTGACTGAGGCACCAAGAAGTCGCACAGGAAAAAGTGGCTCCAGATTAGGAATAAATGAGCCCTGTCGCAGAGCCGACGGCATCAGCCAGCCTCCTAGAAGCTTTCCTCTCACCACCTGCCGAGTTCCTGATGCTGCCTTAGGCCCTTCTGTGTTTTTCAGTTGTGCAGAATTAGGGTCAGGTGGTGGCAGATGGGGATCTAGGTTTGTTTCTTACATTTACCTCCTGACAGCTGCACCTGCAGGCTTCTGGGGGCGGGGGCTCTCAGGGCTTTGGGAGTTAGAAGAGGAAGGCTAGCTGACATCAACCACACAGGAGCTCTTCCTCTCAAGTGAACTTTCTAGATAACCCACTCAGGTCTTGCTAAGTGCCGCTGGCACAGACAGCCACGTCTTAAAAGCCAGCATCAGCTACAGTCATTGAGCCTGAGCCCAGCCCCACCCTGGCCTCACACTGTGTGTCACATCTTACCATCTTCCGAGCCTCTCCTGTTTGATCTCACCAGGGCTGAGGACCTGGGCAACTCACTCCCCTCTGGGCCTCAGTTTTGAGTTGGGAATATTGGACTAAATGACCTTTGCAGCACCACCACCACCCCCTTTTTAAAAAATTTATTGTGGTTTAAAAAACAAACCACAAAATTTACCATCCTAACCATTTCTCACTGGACAGTTCAGGAACATCAAGTATGTTCACATTGCCATGAGACAGATCTCCAGGACGATTTCATCTCGCGTATCTGAAAACGTAAACCCTCTGAAGAACTCCCCTCCCTCCACCCCTGGCCGCCACCGGGCTATAATTACCTTAGTGATTTTCTCTAAGTGAAAGTTTAGTCACTTGGTGGTGTCCGATTCTTTGTGACCCCCATGAATTGTAGCCTACCAGGCTCTTCCATCCACGGGATTCTCCAGGCAAGAGTACTGGAGTGGGTTGCCATTTCCTTCTCCAGAGGATCTTCGCGACCCAGAGATTGAATCCCGGTCTCCCACACTGTAGGCAGACACTCTACCATCTGAACCTCCAGGGAATCAGGCAGTGTTTTGTCTCTTGATGACTGGCTTATTTTACTTACCATAATGTTCTCAAGGCTCACCTGCACTGCAGCAGCGTGCGGCAGGATTTCCATCCTTTTTAAGGCTGAATAATGCTCCATTAGGGCTTCCCTTGTGGCTCAGAGGGTAAAGCGTCTGCCTACAATGCAGGGTTTGATCCCTGGGTTGGAAAATTCCCCCGGAGAAGGAAATGGCAACTCACTCCAGTATTCTTGCCTGGAAAATCCCATGGACAGAGGAGCCTATTACGCTACAGTCCATGGGGTCACAAAGAGTCGGACATCACTTCAATGCTCCATTGTATGCAGAGACCACATTTTATCTCCCTGTTTATCTCTGTTGAGATGACTTCCCTCATAGCTCAATTGGGAAAGAATCTGCCTGCGATTCAGGAGACCGGGGTTCGATTCCTGGGGTGGGAACATGCCCTGAAAAAGGAAATGGCAATCCACTCCAGTGTTCTTGCCTGGAGAATCCCATGGACAGAGGAGTCTGGCGGGCCATAGTCCATGCAGTCGCAATGAGTTGGACACGACTTAGCGATTAAACCACCTAAACCACCACCACATCTCTGTTGACTGCTGGCTTGAGCCGTTTCTACCTCTAGGCTAGTGATTAAATAATGGCTGCTGTGAACCTGGAAGTACAGATATCTCTTTGCGGTCCCGCTTTCACTTCTTTTGGACGTTTACCCAGAGGTGGGGCTGCTCGATGATAGAGTGGCTGTTTTTGATTTATGTGTTTTTAGCTGTGCTGGGTCTTCACTGCTACATTGGCTTTCTTCTAGCTGCAGAGAGAGGACGCTGCTCTCTAGCTGCAGTGCCCAGACTTTGCATGGTGGTGGCTTGTCGCAGGGTTCTGGAGCGGTGGGCTCAGGAGCCGTGGATCCTGGGCGTTAAGAGCACGGGCTCAGGAGCTGTGGCTCCTGGGCGTTAAGAGCGCGGGCTCAGGAGCCGTGGCTCCTGGGCGTTAGAGCGTGTGGGCTCAGGAGCCGTGGCACACGGGCTTAGTTGCTCCATGGCACGTGGGATCTTTCCAAATCTGGGATCAAACTCTCGTCTCCTGCCTTGAATTCTTTACCACTGAACCACCAGGGAAGCCCTCTTATTTTTCATTTTTTGAGGAACTTTCGTACTGTCTTCCATAGCAGAGCAGCATTTTACAATGTCACCAGCAGGGCCCAAGGGTTCCAATATCTCCGCATCCTTGCCAACACTTGCTTCATTGGTGTTTTTGATGATAGCCATCCTAATGGCTATGAAGAGATACCTCACTGTGATGTTTTTTCTTTTTTTTTTTCAATTGTAGCTCAATTCCAGTATTGTGTTAATTACTGCTGTACAGCAAAGTGACCCATTGATGCATACATTCTTCATATTCTTTCCCATTATGATGTACCATAGGATATTGAATACAGTTCCCTTGCTGTTTATCCGTTCTGTATATACCGGCTTGCATCTACTGATCCCCAGCTCCCATTCCTCCCCTCTCCCCCGCCCTCCACCTTGGCAATCACGTCTGCCGTCTCTGTTCCTGACTTTGTTTCTGTTTCATATTTCACATTCCACATGTAAGTGACATCTTACGGTATTTGTCTTCTGACTGACGTAGTATGATAACTCTAGTTGCATTCATGTTACTGCAAATAGCATTGTTTCTTTCTTTTCTATGGCTGAGTAATATTCGGACATTCAGATTGTTTCCATGCCTTGGCTATTGTGAACAGTGCTGCTACCAACATAGGGGTGCATGTATCTTTTTGAATTATAGGTTTGTCTGGACATAGGCCCAGGAATGGAATTGCTGGATCATATGGTAAATCTATTTTTATTTTTCCAAGGAACTTGCACCGCTGTTTTCCACAGTGGCTACACATTCCACCAACAGTATAAGAGGGTTCCCTTTTCTCTTCTCTATACCCTCTCTGGCAATTGTTATTTGTAGACTTTTTAATGATGGCCATTCTGACCAGTATGAGGTGGTACCACACTGCAATTTTGATATGCATTTCTCTGAGATTAGTGATGTTGAGCATCTTTTCATATGCCTATTGGCCAACTGTGTACAGCCTCTTTTTTTTTTTTTCCACTAAGGTGTATTCTAAGGAGCTCTACTGAACCATCATAGTGATGCTTCCAGAGTCTTTCATGCTTGGTAGGGCCACAGCTCTTGAAAACGACTGATAACTCTTCACTGAGAAATTGTGTCTAGGGCCTAATAACCAAGCTCACCTTGGTGAGCTTGTGTGTGTGTGTTCCGTCACCAATGTCGTGTCTGGCTGCAGCCTCGTGGACTGTGACCCATCAGGCTCCTCTGTCCAGGGAATTTCCCAGGCAAGAATCCTGGTATCCCGTTGGCACTTCCTGACCCAGAGATCAGACCTGCCTCTCCTGGGGCGCCTGCGTTAGCAGGTGTATTCCTTACCACTGAGCCACATGGGGAGCCTGCGGTGAGCTTTAACTCAAAGCCAAATTACAAACCTCTGCCTTGGGTCCACTGCGAAACAAATGCCTGGGGTTGTGGCTGCTCTTTCTGGGAGGTGCACAGCTTTTCTCAGAAATTTGCCCGACTGGGCCACCGCTGCCCCTCTGGGACTTGCCTGAGCCTCGCTGGCCTACACAAGCATCACTCAGCTCCAGGACAGTGGCTGGCGGCTCCGCAGGGGGCTGGAGACTTCAGTGTGTCCAACAGGCCGTGAAGCGGCTCGTGGAGAAGCCCAGCAGTAGCTCATGTGACGCCACCCTCCCCCCCAAAAATGCCCCAGCCAGTCAGACCCTCCTTTGTCTTTGGTATACTTCCCCTCCCCCTGCCTCAACCCAAAGCCTTGACAGTAGCCCCATGGCAGCTCAAGAATGTCAAGTGGTACCTCTCTCTTTCCAAGTAGCCTGAGGCCTCACTGCCCTAATGGAGGTTTGGAGACAATGGAATCCCAAGATTCCCCAGGGCCTCCAACTCTAGGAAAGTTGCCAGATTCCCTGGTTTGAAGCCCAAAGAGGCCCTGGAAGATCCAGAGACCCTCAGAAAAATGAAAGCTGTTGGTGGAGCTCCGGGGAGAAGGCACAGTTCAGGCTTTAGAGCAATCGGCCTCCCCGATGGTTCAGTGGTAAAGAATCCGCCTGCAAAGCAAGAGACACAGGAGACGCAGGTTCAATCTCTAGATCAGGAAGATTCCCCTGGAGGAGGGCATGGCAACCCATTCCAGTATTCTTGCCTGGAGAATTCCATGGACAGGGGAGCCTGGTGGGCTACAGTCCACAGAGTCGCAAAGAGTCGGACCCGACTCAAGCAACTTAGCACGCACTCCAGCTGTTAAGAAGGTTCAGCTGCCCTTCTCCCCTTGTTGGGATGAAGTAGCTGGAGGCAGTGCCCTCGCCCTGAGCCCTGTCCTTGCTTTTTCTCCTAGGGGATCCTTTGTGGGCCTTCATCTTCCTCACCTCTCTGGGCGCAGCTGGGGCAAGCGGAGGTTCTAACCCACTCAATCCCCTGCTACCTCACAGGAGCTGGGACCAGGCTAGGGCCCAGGGAGAGAGTCAGGGGTCAGTAACTGACCACTGATGGCCGCTGAAGACAGGGTGGGGGCCACCCCTCTTCCATCCTGCTGCCCATGTGTGGATATAACAGGGCAGAGGCATCAGCAGTCCTCTCCAGCTGCTGAGCTGCCAGCCACGCTCCTCCACCCCTACATGCACTCCCCCCTGGAGGGGACTCCAGGACGCCTCAGTAGAGACAGCTCAGGCAGCCCTCCGCCATGGTCTCTACAAGCTCTTACTGGTTGTCCTGGTAACCGAATGTAGGTGCTCTGGGTACCAAGGAGAACTCAGAGGCCTCTTCAAACCCTTCTTTGGACCCTGGCTGATCTGGTCCCACAAATATTACTGAGTGATTTCCTACCAAGTGTTAAATGAAAATGAAATGCTAGCACATCAGAAAACTACAGTTAGAGTTCTCAAAGTGTGTTCCCCAAGCCAGGACATTGGCATCAGCATCACCTAAGAACTTGTTAAAATGCAATTCTCTGCCCCCAAAGGAGACCTGCTGAGCCCTCCTGGGGGCCGAGCCCAGCAGTCTGTGCCTTAACACACCCTCTGGTGATATTGATGTGGGCTCAGCTTTGATACCTGCTGTCCTGCAGCATAAACCTTAGCCTGATTTCATGCCTTGTCAGGTGTGAATTCTTAACTTTTAGAAACAGATATCTTTGTCTCTGGGGCTTGCCAGGTGCTCAGTGGTAAACAAATCTGCCTGCCATGCGAGAGATACAGGTTCGATTTCTGGGTCAGGAAGATCCCCTGGAGAAGGGCATGGTATCCTGCCCCGGCATTCTTTCCTGGGAAATCCCAGGGACAGAGGAGCCTGGTGGGCTACAGTCCTATGGGACTGAACAACAGTCGGACACGACTCAGCCACTAGACAAGCACAACAAAATCTTTTGTCTCTGACAAATGACAAAGTGTAGGGGAGCAACCTACACTCTGAAAAGGAATTTATTTTAAGTCAAAAATAGGGAAGGGTAGTATAAGGAGCAAGCCAGCCAGCTGAACAGCTACATCCGGTGAATGACAGCGCCCCACTCCCCACTCCCGGGCCCCTGCTCTGCCATGGTGGCCATCCCACGGCCTCCCCACCTCTGAATCTCCGAAGGCAGAAGATCATTGACCTCCACAGATGGTCCCCCGAGGGGTGGGGGTGGTCAGGCCAGTAACCGCCCCGACCGAGAGACCTCGCTGAGCGGATGCTGGGGACCCTGGTTCGAGAGCTCTTTACAGTCATCTCGAGGTAGCGTCCCTACCTCTAAGACCTCAGAACTTAACGTTCCAGAGGTTGCAGCGGGAAGGCCATTCTTCGCAGACTCTTACTCTGGACCCCACAGGGCGCGGACCAGGCCCCCGAGGGCGCGGCGGACGCCGGCTGCCGGCTTCACCTTCCTGCGGCCCCGCCCTCCCTGGCCCGCCGGGCACGAGCGGGGTTGCGCCGGTGCCCCAGACAGGCCGGGGTGTGGTGGCCGCGGAGCCCCGCGGGCGGGGCGCGCCCACCTCCACACCGCCCTCCCCGCCGGCCCCCGGCGAGAGGCGCAGCCAATGGGGGCCGAGCCGCTGCGCGGGGATTGGGGCGGCGGCCGGGGCGCCGGGAGGGGGCGAGGCGAGCGCTGTCAGCGCGGTTATAAGGGAGGGAAAAGTTGCCCGCAGACAGCCGGGCCGGCGCACGCTCTTACGGAGGCCGTAGCGGCAGGGCGGGGCCGCGGAGCAGCGGGTGGCGGCGGAGGCAGTCTCCGATCGCTGCCTCGCTCCCCTCGGGGTCTCTGCTCGGCGAGGTCCCGGGTTCGTAAGGACTTTTGCGAGCAGCCATGGGCGGCGTCGGGGAGCCAGACTGGGAACCTGCGCAGCGGGGGGCGCCGCTGCCCACCATTCGCTGGGAGCAGATCCGCCGGCACAACCTGCCAGGCGACAAGTGGCTGGTGATTGAGCGTCGCGTCTACGACATCAGCCGCTGGGCACAGCGACACCCGGGGGGCAGCCGCCTCATCGGCCACCACGGCGCCGAGGACGCCACGGTAAGGCCGCCCACTGCCGGCCGGGTGGAGCCCCGGTGCTTGGCTGGGGCCTGGTCGCTGGGCACCGTCCCCTGCTCCACCGCGGGTGGGAGCGGCGCGAGGTGGGAGCCGGGTGGGTGCTTAGCATCCTTCCTACTCGCGCTGACCTTTGACCTCCTTACGGGAGACCCAGAGTTGGGAGGGACTGACGGGGCCCTGATGTAGAGTAAGAAGACCACAGCCCGGCAAAAGGACCCTCACTCCTGGGCTGAGCTGCAGCAGATGTCTGTGGGAGGAAAGGGGGGTCTCAGAGGTGGGTGTGTCCGGGCAGAAAGCGCTGGCCCTAGGTGAGGGCTCTCTCTGATGCTCTGATGTTCCTCCTCTGGGTTCTGGGTCCCCCTAGAGAGGGGTCTTCATACTGGGTGCTTGCTGGATGCCAGAGGTAGGGCGGGTTCCCTAGGGGCTGGCAAGGATGTGCCCTCAGAGGCTGGAGGCAAGGCAGCGGAGCCTGGGCAGGGCCTAGAGGTTTGTGGCTTTCCCAGGAGCTGCTGTGAATGGCTCTGAGGGGCAGTGACTCACCTCTCCTGGGCTAGCAGCTGCGTGGGGGAGAATTTTGCCAGTCAGGCTGGGTGGGCCTCTTCGGAAAGCACAGTCACCCCAGGAACAGACAGGCTCCTGTGGCCCCCAGCTTCCCCCTGCAGCTATGTCGAGACATTTTGGTCAAGGAGGAATGTGGCCTGTCCAGCGGGACCATTTGGCAGAGGAGCCATCAGGGTGAGACTCCTCACCAGCCCCTTTTTCCACAGACCGCCCAACCCCCTGCCCCCAGCCAAACAATAGGTCTTGTGGACTCTGTCCTCGACCATCCCAAATTCTAGGTTGGTCACCCTAGGCACCAGGAAGTTCTTCAAGATTCCAGGGGATGCATCTCTAACTGGCGGGGCTTTAAATAACAAAAGCGACTGTGTCCTGTCCCAGCAGAGTCAGTGGCCCTGTTGCCAGAACCACCTTCTCTCTGCCCACTGCCTTCTCTTGTGGGTTGGGCGATCTTCCCAGGACTCTTTTAAGGAAAAAGTCTCTCTTCCTGACTTTCTCCGGAAGCTGAGAGGTTAGGGATCAGACATCTCCTGAAACTCTAGAAGGTGATCGTCAAACCCTTGTGCACAGTGCCAGGGGGCCACGCGATGACCAGGGAGTGTGAGCTGACTGAGGACTGGTGAGTGTGTGACCGTCTCCAGGCCTATACATGTGTGAATGAGGCCTGTGTTTGTGTGCATGGTTTCACACACTGCATTGCTGCCAGGGCATTGGGGCGGGGTTGGGGGGTGGGTTAGTAAGGAGCCGCAGCTCCTCTCCAGTCCCCTGGGCTGAGCGCTGGCCACCCCTCCAGGATCCAAGAGATGGCCACTCTGGCCTTTTATCAATCTCTGACCTGGCGGACAGGATGGAGGCTGGTGAGAGGAAGATGATGAAGAATGTTTGTGAATCACTTTTTCCTGCTTGGTGCTCAGGCCTATGCTGGGGACACTCCTGCGCAGGAAACCCATCATCCATTTAGCTCTACACCCTGAGACCCCACATGACCGCTGTCTCACTGATTCTTCACCAACAGGGCCTGTTTTCCCATTTCCATTAAAAAATATGCTGTCTGTTCCCTGGGGCCATGTACTGGCTCTGCCATTGGAGGCTCTGAGTGACCTTGAACCAGGCATGTCACTCCTGTGAGCCTCAGTTTCCTCATCTGTAAAGTGGGGACAGCAGGGACAGACAGTGAGCCAGCTGAAGGCGGGACTGTGCCTTTGCAACTCTGCGGCCCCACAGCTGCCACGCAGTTGTTCCCAGTCAGCGTGTGTTGCCTGCTGATAAGTGTGAGTGTGCTCTGCAGACTGTAGAGTGCAGTGGACAGCCATGACATAGCCCCCTCTTTGGTTCATTCATGTCTGTAACAGGGTGTGATGTTAGGCCACCTCTTAGCTTTCCTGAGGCCCCAGACACTGGGCTTAAGTTGCCACTAATACCTGGTCTGTTCAGGCCAAAGGGGTTATGAGGTGATTGGGGGTGGGGGACCCCAGTTTTTGTCTGTGGTGAGCCCACAGGGCAGAGCAGGGCTCAGACCACCCAGGGCCTGGTGTGGTCCAGCCCAGACCCCCAGGCACCCCAGCCCCTGCCCTGGAGCACTGGTGGGGGTGGGGTAGCCGTGTCAGAGGGGCGGGGTTCCCACAGCCACCTCTTACCAGCCCCTGCCGCCCATCAGCTGTTCTCCTGTTCAGGCCACAGAAGCCTTCCTGCCAGGAAATTCCCAGAGTTCCTGCGCCGTGAAGTCAGCTGTGACCATCCTGGGATACAAAGCCGGGTACCCTGGGGAGAGTGCTCTGGGCCCTGAGCCAGGTTTGTCTAAGAGTCATAGGCGGTCTGAGACTAGAGGAGCCAGCCAGGGAGGGGCAAGGCCCAGCCACTGCTGCTCATAAGTTGACCAGGGCTGGGTGCTGAGCACCTACTATGTGCCAAGCTCCGAATTCAGTGCTTGATTTATAGACAGTCCCTCTTTGAATCCTCATGATATCTCTATGGGACAGGTACTGTTATTATTTCCATTTTACAGATAAGAAAACTGAGACTCAGAGAGGCAAAATGACTTGAAATTAAGTGATGGGTCTCGGATTTGAATTCACAGCCCATGCTCTTAACCACCTGCTCCACTGCCACTTAGCTGTTTATTTCATTCATTCATTCATTCTTCAATTATTAACTCACTAGATTCAACAGCAGATACCAGCAAGCATATCCCATATGTGAAACCTTGACCTAACCCCTGAAGATACAGCTATGAACAGAAAATCTGCTGGGAGGGACTTCCCTGACAGTCCAGTGGTCAGGGCTCCATGCTTCCGCTGCAGGGGGCATGGGTCTGATCCCTAGTTGGGGAACTCACATCCCTCATGCTGCATGAGGCAGCAGAAAGAAAATCTGCTAGGAGGGTGTTCCTTGGCGGAGGGACCAGCTAGGGCAAAGGCTCAGAGGTGGGGCCATACTCTGTGCGTTCAGGGAATAGCAAGACCATCGGTGTTGCCGGAGCCAAGGAGTGAGAAGGGCCAGCAATGAGGACCGGTGGTAGCAGGGAAATCAGGACTTTGGTTTTATTCTAAGGGGATAATGCAGGGCCGAACAGAGAAGACAGGGGAATCTGACATATTGATATATTTTAAAAGGATCCCTAGTGAGAAAGGGGAAGGCAGAGCCTCCCAGGAGAAGAGGGAGGCATTAACAGATGATAGGGACCTCCCCCCCAGCCCTGCCAGGGGAAGCCACTTGGAAGAGTGGCCATTCACCTGGGCCCTGAGGTGCAGGTGTGTCCAAGGGAGAGGGCAGGTGATGCTGGGCTCAGGGGCACCAATGGGAACCATTTGGATCTAACTCCGGGTGGTATTCAGACAACAAACTTCAGAGGTGATCCCAGTGTTAGCCCATTTTGCAGATGAGGAGACTGAAGCTGAATATGGATGATTTAAAGGGACCTTCTTGGAACCCTCAAAGGGCAGGACCTTTGTCCTTGGGCTTGGAAGTTGGGGTTTGTGTCTAGGAGTTGAGTAGGGGCAGGTCTGAGCAGATCTGAGGCTCTGGAGTAAGAGTGGGGCCAGAGAGAGGGGCTGGCTGGGGGCTCAGATGACCTGGTCCCGGGGCCCACGCCCTGCTTCCTCCACCACGCTGGCTGCCTTGAAAGCTGCCTAATGGCCACTGCCTGTGAAGCTTGCCCTCTCTGGGCTCTGTAGACGTTTTCTGCAGTGTCCCCACCCACCCAGGCCCCTGGCAGAGCTGGGCGGTGGGGGGATAGGGGGTCGCAATGCCTTGGGGAGGTGTCAGGATTGTGCGGTGCCGGGCAAGAACGTGGGGATGCTAGCGGCCTATGCACCCTGGGAGCCCGTCTACATTTCCTCGTAAGGATGCCCAAGCGGCAGCCATGGGTTTCTCAGGAAACAGCAGCGGGAGAGAACCAGACCTCAGTGGTGGAGAGAGGACCCAGGGGTCCACTTCATGTCACAGCTGGGTCAGTGGCACCCATGAGGCCAAGCGTGCTGGGTGGAGGAGACCACCCCCTCACCACACTCATCACCAGGGACACCTGGGATGCTGGGGGGATAGGGGCAACTTCCTGGGGGCATCTGCCGTTGAGCAAGACTCTGCTGCTTGGGCAGGAGTTGGATACTCATGTCCAGAGCTGTGTGCCCTTTGGCCTCAGTTTCCTCATCTATAAAATGGGGATACTGATAGTGCCTCCCCATTGAGTGGAAGGAGCATCTGGCCACTGGGAGTGAGATCCGGCTCTCCTTTCGAATCTTCCCCTCGAAAGGGAGGGAGGGAGAGAGAGAACGAATTCCTGAGTGTGTCCTCTCCCATCCTCACAAGCCACTGGAGCCTCCTGAGCCGAGGTTAAAATGAGCAGACCCAGGCCACCTGAGCCCTGAGCTGCTCTACCCCTTTCCTGATCTGGAACATTCCAGATTCTTTGAAGAACTGATCAGAAATGCTCCGCGCCCCCACCTTATCTTTGAGGTGGAAGGTGTCCTGCTTTTTCGCCTCAGGCTGCCCAGAACGTGACCAGCAGGGCGTACCTCCCTCCCGCTTCCTGAAAGGCAGCTGAAGCCAGGGGGACTGGATGCCGGGCCCCTTCCCAGTGGTCTACCTGCACTGACTCAGTCCTCCGGCAGCCTCACGAGATGGGCACGAGTGATTCCTGATTTACTGATGACAAAGTACAGGTTGGAGAAGGGGTGTGATCTTGTCTGCGGCTCCACGGCTTGGCGTGGCTCATAAATGACTTGGCTCCTACCCTCTGCAGGCTGCCTCCTGAGTCTCCCCATGCCTGCCCTTAACCAGCTGCTCCCTGGATTTCAAGGTGGGGCTGGGGGCCTGGGCAGGGGGCCACTCTGAGGCTTCCAGGGACTGAGGCAGGCTGGGTAGGAGCTGTGACCTGGGAGGATGTGGACTTCACAGGAGATCCTGGATTTGAATCCCTGCTCTGCTACTGGGGCGGGTGGGCCCACCACTTGGAGCCTCTGTTCCCTCCCTGGAAAATGGTTCAGACTCCCTGTCTGGTGGGCTGTGGAGGGTCGGCTCTTGTCCACACATTCACACCTGCCATCCTGCACCCGCTCTGTGCAGGGCTCCGAGGCCACCGCTGTGAACAGGGCCTGTCCCTGCCACCTGCAGTCTATGTTTAGAGATAACATTTTAATTCTAGAAGTTTCACCCGTCTGTTCCAACAACTAGTGAGAGACCTCAATTGCCGCCTCCTCAGGGGAAAGTCACAGAGTTTGCCCCCGTGCCTCTGAGAAGATGTTTCCAGATGCACTGGGGGTGGGGGTGGGGAGGCACAGTGTAAGGCTGGGACCTCCTGCAGTGCCCTGAGACTTGGTCAGTGCAGCCCCAGAGATGCCAGGACCACCTTCCTGACTCCACACCCTGGCCTCTGAGCAGCCAGATCCTTGGTTACTCAGGATGGTGAGTAACCATCGTGATGAGGACGCCCTGCCCCACCTAGAAGACCCACCGCCTCCCCTCTGACCGGGGAGTGGCCACCCTGAGGCTACTGCTGAGTGGCCACAAGCACCATTTTACAGGCAGACCAAGTTCTGGCCCAGCCTTCGTCAGATGGAGCTGTGTGACCTTGAGTAAGTTGCTCAACCTCTCTGAGTCTTTTGCCCATTAAGATTCCTGAATGTTTAAACAGAGGCCAAAGAGGACTGGGTCACATGGCCCCAGCCAATAGTCCAGGAAAAAAAAACAAAACAAACTGTTTGCTGAGGTTTGGGTCTGAAGCCAGGGACCTACTGTGTTGATACTCAGACCGCAAGAAGTGTAGGCTCTGGAGTGCTCAACCCAGCCCCAGGAACCTGAGCTGCTTTCCCAGTACCTACCATCAGGTGGAGACTTGTCCGTGCGCTCTGGGATATTCCCACCTAGACCGAGGGGGCTCACCCCTTCCCTACTCACTGTAATGGACACACCTGGCTGGAGGTCTCCTGGGTGGGCCTGGCTGTGGCCTCTCCCTCGGGGCATCTCCAGGCCAGGCTTGGGTACACCCGGGTGAGGGGAAAGGAGTCGGGGAGGTGACCTGCTGCCCCAGCAGCTCAGCTCGAGAGCGTGGTCCGGGAGCATCTGGGGTCTGCCGGGTGCTGGGGTGGCCCCAGAACAGACTCAGAGGTCAGGAGAGAGCAGGGCTGGGAGGGTGGACATCCTGAGGCCATAGCCACAGGACACACGTCTGCTGTGTGTGTGTGGGTGTGTGTGTTCGCGCGCGCGCGTGTGTGTGTGCGTGTGCATGTGTGCGTGTGTGTGTGTGCGTGTGTGCGTGTGTGTGTGTGTGCGTGTGTGTGTGTGTGTGTGTGTGCCAGGCTGTGTTTCTCTGGGTGTCCGAGTGACTGCCCGTGCACGTTGTTCCTGAGCGTGGCTGTGAGCCTTCGTGGGTTGGTGGTGGTGTCTGCTTGTGTAGAGACACGCTTATGGCTGTGAATTTCTGTGACACCTGTGAGCCTCAGTTGTTAAACACCCTTTGTGAGCGTGCCGTGTGCCTGTTTGTATGTGGGCTCCGTGCACCACCACGGGGGTTTCAGAGGAAGTGAGAATCAGAGTCAACGCTCATTGAAGCTTAAAACAGAAGGAAGTTCTGACATGCTACACATGGATGAACCTCGAAGACATTATGCTAAGTGACAAGTCAGTGACACAGACTATATGGTTCCTCTTCTAAGTGTCAATTCTTTCTTTTTTTTCCCCCTCTGGCCGAGCTGCATGACTTGCAGGACTTTAGTTTCCTGACCAGAGATTGAACCTGTGCCCTGTGCAGTGGAAGCAAAGTCCTAACCTCTGAACCACCAGGGAATTTCCTTCAAGTCAATTCACAGAGAGCAGTACCTGTGGTATTTGGAGGCTGTGACATGAGTCACAGTTGTGTCTGACTCTTTGCGGCCCCATGGACTATACAGTCCATGGAAATTCTCCAGGCCAGGATTCTGGAGTGCGTAGCCTTTCCTTTCTCCAGGGGATCTTCCCAACCCAAGGATCAAACCCAGGTCTCCCACATTGCAGGCGGATTCTCTACCAGCTGAGCCACAAGGGAAGCTCAAGAAAACTGGAGTGGGTAGCTTATCCCTTCTCCAGCAGGTCTTCCCAACCCAGGAATCGAACCGGGGTCTCCTGCACTGCCGGCGGATTCTTTATCAACTGAGCTCTGAGGGCTGGGAAAGGTAGAAATTGGGAGGTAGTGTTGCATGGGGACAGAGTTCCAGCTGAGGTAGAGGAAGAAGTTTTGGAGATGGATGGTGGGGATGGTTGCCCAAGAAGTGAACACATTTAATGCTACTGAACTGTACACTTGAAAATGGTGAAAATGGTCAATTTTATGTATGTTTGACTATAATTAAAAGGAAAAAGAGAAGTTAACGCTCTTGGTTCTAGAGCCAGAAAGGTCTGGAGTCTCATCCCTTGGATTTGCCTAGTTCCAGGCAGGAGAACCGACTCGTTCGGGGTCACGGTGAGCGGGGTCAGCCAAGCACAGGAGCAATCTTCCTCTTAGCTCTCCGGCCAACACTCCCCAGGCGGCCAGGGCCATGACAGCTTCCTGGGGGGCCAAGCTCCCCTCGACCCCCTGTCTCCCACGGGTCCTGGCCCCCCCATCACAGCTCTTCCCTGGAGACAGATCTATACCAATACAGCCCCGTCCCCTACTGTGAGCTCCAGGGAGGGGCTGCAAGTCAGCCTTTCCAGGGACCTAGGTTATTCCAGAAGCTACACCCTCGGAGCCCCCAGGTCCTCAGGCTGCTCTGGGCCAGGAGGGGAGAACAGCTAACAAGAATTCATCCCCAGGTGAATCCTGCAGGTGCAGCCTCTAGGTGGGGGCTGGAGAAGCCTGAGGTTCTTCCGAGCCCAGCACAGGATGGTGTGGGGTATGTTGTTCAGTAACTGCAAGGGGCCTGCCTAGCTGTTGGAACACCCACCAGGTGCTGCTAGGCTCATTAGCGAGAGGACAGTAGCAGCCAGCAGTCACCTTCCTGGGGACATTCCCATCCCAACGGGCCCCAGACACTGCTTCCACCGTCCAGGCTGCTGGTCAGCAGGGGCTGGCTCACTTAGAGAGCCTCTGCAAGTCCAAGGATAAAAACCCATTTGTGACGACAATGAGCCAAGGACATGAGGGCTAGATCAGACCAGCAGGTCTTCCCAACCCAGGAATCGAACCGGGGTCTCCTGCACTGCCGGCGGATTCTTTATCAACTGAGCTCTGAGGGCTGGGAAAGGTAGAAATTGGGAGGTAGTGTTGCATGGGGACAGAGTTCCAGCTGAGGTAGAGGAAGAAGTTTTGGAGATGGATGGTGGGGATGGTTGCCCAAGAAGTGAACACATTTAATGCTACTGAACTGTACACTTGAAAATGGTGAAAATGGTCAATTTTATGTATGTTTGACTATAATTAAAAGGAAAAAGAGAAGTTAACGCTCTTGGTTCTAGAGCCAGAAAGGTCTGGAGTCTCATCCCTTGGATTTGCCTAGTTCCAGGCAGGAGAACCGACTCGTTCGGGGTCACGGTGAGCGGGGTCAGCCAAGCACAGGAGCAATCTTCCTCTTAGCTCTCCGGCCAACACTCCCCAGGCGGCCAGGGCCATGACAGCTTCCTGGGGGGCCAAGCTCCCCTCGACCCCCTGTCTCCCACGGGTCCTGGCCCCCCCATCACAGCTCTTCCCTGGAGACAGATCTATACCAATACAGCCCCGTCCCCTACTGTGAGCTCCAGGGAGGGGCTGCAAGTCAGCCTTTCCAGGGACCTAGGTTATTCCAGAAGCTACACCCTCGGAGCCCCCAGGTCCTCAGGCTGCTCTGGGCCAGGAGGGGAGAAAGCTAACAAGAATTCATCCCCAGGTGAATCCTGCAGGTGCAGCCTCTAGGTGGGGGCTGGAGAAGCCTGAGGTTCTTCCGAGCCCAGCACAGGATGGTGTGGGGTATGTTGTTCAGTAACTGCAAGGGGCCTGCCTAGCTGTTGGAACACCCACCAGGTGCTGCTAGGCTCATTAGCGAGAGGACAGTAGCAGCCAGCAGTCACCTTCCTGGGGACATTCCCATCCCAACGGGCCCCAGACACTGCTTCCACCGTCCAGGCTGCTGGTCAGCAGGGGCTGGCTCACTTAGAGAGCCTCTGCAAGTCCAAGGATAAAAACCCATTTGTGACGACAATGAGCCAAGGACATGAGGGCTAGATCAGGAAGTCTGAGCCCCAGGTGTGACGTTCAAGTTTACTCACAGTTCAGCGCTGCCAAGCATGAGCGATGGGGGTCACTTCCTGACCAGTCCCTCTCCTCTTTATCTCTCAGCCCTTTATCTTGCTTGAGGTCTCTTCCTCTAACCCCTTCTGCTTTGCACCCTGTCCCCACCCCCCGCCACTATTACAGAGAATAACAGGAATGTTAGATTGTTTATTAAACTTATGTATTTTTAAGAAAACTTATTTTGCCCTTCTGCTTTTCAAATTAGCTAAGTTTAACTGTTCGAGCATCTTCAGGCTGTGTGGTCTTCGGTGGATTTTTTTTTTTTTCTCCTGGTGGCCCAGTGGTCATCAATTGCCAGTTTCCTCACTCCCACATTACTCACTGCTTATGTTTGTAAAAGCTGGTAGATCTGACATTTGTGACCCAATAGAAAAGCCTGTGATTTTGAGAAAGCTTTCCCTTGATCTTTTTTTGGAAAAGTCAACCCCTTTCATGAACGGAAGCAGAGTGTTCCAGGGAAAACTTTCTGTAAATCCAGATTTTAAAACACCCAACCAAGTTTGGGGAAAGGCCCCATGGCAGAGTGAAGCAGCTGGAGCCCAGTAGGTGAGGGGTACCCAAGCAGGGCACCCAGGGCCTGGGCAGGACCAGGGAGACTCATGGGCAAGGCGGACCATGGTTCAGTTGTGAATGATGAACAACTAGCTGCCTGCCTGCCTGTTCTGCCCTTCCATCAGCAGCCCTTGGGCTTTGCTTCTGCCTGCTGCCTTTGAGTGTTGCCCCAACTGTCTGTCTGTCTGTCCACCTGACTCTCTACTCTTCTTCAGGATGCCTTCCACGCCTTCCACCAGGACCTCAGTTTTGTGCGCAAGTTCCTGCAGCCTCTCCTGATTGGAGAGCTGGCCCCAGAGGAGCCCAGCCAGGATGGACCCCAGAATGTGAGCAGGGCCCCGGTGGAGGCTAAGCCCCTAGTGTGGGGCTGGAAGAATGGGGGCATTGCTGGTAACAGCTTCGTGGTTGGCCAGCCCTCCTGAGCGGACAGTTGCTAGCAGAGCTGTAGGGACGCCTGCACTAGCATTTCCTGGGGGACTCCAGGCAGACCCCCTTCCTTGCTCTGGGCCCTGCATCCCCATCTATGATGTGGATTTAGATGAACTGAGCTCTAAGAGTTTTCCCTGCTTCTCAGGCTCCTCACACTTTTTGTGGGGATGAGGGAACCCCAAGCTGGCCACACCCCTTGGGCCCTAAGAGCAGTGGCTGTGGAGGGCTGCCTGGGGAGATGAGGGTAGGGGGGATGGAGGGTGGGAATGGGGGCCCTCCCTCGCTTCCTCGGCTGACCGGCTGTTCCGCCCCGGCAGACCCAGCTGATCGAGGACTTCCGAGCCCTGCGCCAGGCGGTTGAGGACATGAAGCTGTTTGAAGCCAAGCCCGCTTTCTTTGGTCTCCTGCTGGGCCACATCCTGGCCATGGAGGTGCTCGCCTGGCTCATGATCTACCTGCTCGGCCCCGGCTGGCTGCCCAGTGCCCTGGCTGCCCTCGTCTTGGCCGTCTCCCAGGTGACCCAGCACTGTCTTGCAGACACCTAGGCTGACAACAGCCATGGCCTGGCACACGCAGGCACTTGGGAAATGTTTGCTGAAAACAAACATTGACCAGCAAACAAAAAAACACTGCAGCAAACACTGCAGCGAACAAAACATTTGTTTCTTCCTTTGTCTGCAAACAAAGAATGACCAGCCAGAGGCTCCATAAGTCCAGCTTCATTTTAAATGAGCTAAGGAAGCTGTTTACTTAGTACCCCGCAGGGAGCCCAGGGTCCAGAGCTGGAAGGCTGCTGCCTGCCGCTCCATACCAGTCTTGCAGCCCCTGGACCGCCCAAGCTCAGCTGTCCTTGTCTCTTAAAAGGAATCTGGAGACTTCCCCGGCAGTCCAGTGGTTAAGACTCAGCACTGCCATCGCAGGAGGTGCAGGTTCAATCCCTGGTAGAGGACCTAAGAGTCCATATGCCGTGCTGGGAGGCCAGAAAATAAAAACTAAATTAAAAAAAAAAAAAAGGAGGCTGGCCCACTAGGGTCTAGAGTGGAACATCAGCTGTGGTGGTGCCCTGAGAGCTGGGAGGGCTGGCTGGCCAGGGCTCCGGGCTGAACCCCCGGCAGCTCCCTGCCACAGCCCCGGACCCTGCGTCTCCCCAGGCCCAGAGCTGGTGTCTGCAGCACGACCTGGGCCACACGTCCATCTTCAGGAATTCCCGGTGGAACCACTTGGCCCAGCAGTTTGTGATGGGGCAGCTGAAGGTGAGGGTGGGAGCGGCTGGCGGCCACAGGGCGAGTGGGGGCGGGGCCGCATGGGGAGGTGGGCGTGACCCGGCCCCACCCCTGAGAGCCGGCTCCCCCCAGGGCTTCTCTGCGCACTGGTGGAACTTCCGCCACTTCCAGCACCACGCGAAGCCCAACATCTTCCACAAGGACCCGGACGTGACTGTGGCGCCTGTCTTCCTTTTGGGGGAGTCGTCCGTCGAGGTGCGTGGGGGGACACGCGCA